>JAJMKR010000181.1:0-30287 GCA_030563945.1 Geotrichum australiense | reverse complement strand
GGTGTCGGTGCCATCCTGGTGAAGGCCAGAAGACAAATAGTAAAAGCCAATCCATTCTTGAAGAAGAGGAACCAAATAAAGGTTCATATATATCAAGTCTGGCCGCTGATCACCAGGTAAATTTTGCAATTTAAAACGGCCATAAAAGCCTATATTATCTGAGACTGGTGATCGCCATGGTATATACTCTATTAAAACTATAGATTCTGTTATAGCTCGTTGATATTCACCCACTTGACAGTTTCTCAATGATCCTAGAACAAGATTTGTCCAGAATAGTATGGATGTGTGGGCCCATGTTTGCTTCTGTGCCTTTGTGTGTGGTTCTTTGTGTGCGTGAATCTTTCGAAACTGAGATGAAAAGAAAAAAAATAAATAAAATCGGAGAGTATGCAAAATCTACTTAAAGCGTCCACACTGATAGAGCACTTAAAGAAGGCTTACTAACTCAAAATTGAAGAAAAAAGGCCGTTTTCACACATGATTGTCGACCACTGCCAGATTGATACAATGATAGTATACTTAGATGCATCCTAGAAAAGAAGTAATCAACCAAAACTACAGTAGTGCGCTAAAACCCTTCAGTAAAATCACTCGTGACATTTCAGTGAGACCGTTATTCGAATTGTGCAGTGGAGTGTAACCAAAGACTACCATGGAACGATTCTGTTCTATTTCATTCCCTGGGTTTAGCATACACGAGACTTATAGATAATATTGTTGCAGGATGTAGTGTCCGAACTGTCAACCATCGCTTTGTCTCTAAAAAGTTAGAAGCCTGCTGGCTAGAACAAACCATCTGGTAGCTAAGCGCCATCGCATCTCTTATCCAAAACGTTTCAAAACGTTAAGATTCCATTTCAGTAGAAAATGTTAGATCTATCTGATGGCACCAGTTTATAAGTTCACACACTACATCCTAATAAAACCCAATGATGAACAATCTAAGCCTTACAGACAGACAACACATGGATATAACTCAGTTGCGTGAAAGATTAAGCTGATGGTTGGCATCTAGACTCTTTGGACTTAGCTACTTGTGCCGTTTACTGTCTTCACAAAATCAGATGTACTTACAGTAATTGTAAATGCACTTATACTATCTTAGCGTCACTCGACTGGTGCCTTAAAAAAACACCATTTTGCAGGCAATAGGTTGAAATTGTCCACGCTTTCCACAGGATCTGAACTTGAGAAACAAGCTTAAATTAAGGTTTCTGATATGATTTGTTCCCTTAAACTACCTTTTGGATAATAAAATACCTACTAGCTTAAACTTTTCACTTGTATATTTGGCTTAAATGCCCTTGAGTAACTAAATTTCATACCAGATGTCAAGCAATTCATGAGGATATCGGTGAGAGAACAAAATGAGCTTTCAACCATCTATTAATTATTCGAGAAAAGTCAAGTGTCACAGAAATTATAGATATCGTTTATAGCATACGCAACGAACAACGAACGGTACGCTATAGTTACTACTTTCAAGGGCTGGCTAATAATACAACAAAACTAGCTGTTTTGTGCATGACTTGAAGGAAAATTGAACCTGCTTCTTTGTTCAGACTTTAGCCAGTTTGCACCAAGCAAATTTAGGTCAGAGATACTAGCTACAAGTATTGGCAATCAACGAATCCTGTAAGTATAATTACTTGACTATGAAACTTTCCATCAGAAACTTAAGAGACTACCAAATATTCTCTTGTGACTGGTTTGCAGATGTACAAAGTGGATGTGCAATTGTAGAGATAGAAAAAAAATCTACTCTACAATTCTGATCGATGATAATCTATTGTGTGCAAAAATGAACTAAATTACAGTAAATTCATCTGCATTTCCCTCGGGTTTTAGATCAATCTATACTATCGCATTGCAAATTTCGAACTTCATAGCTTTGTGCTCTGGCATAGAAGTACGTAGATCAAATTATTTAGTCAATCTCAAGATATTTTATATATAACAACTTAGCGCTTGAGTAGTCTGGCATGCACATAGCTTTTGAGTATGTGGGATACAGAGAACTCTGTTGTGTGATGTGTGCATGTAATTTATTTATTGTATGACATTTTTGACATTAATGGCTAAGTTATGGTCGACTTCAAATAAAACGCGGCAGAACAAATTCTAACACCAGAGAGCTTAATATCTAGAATCTGTACAGTTTAGATACCTTATTACATCGGATTCATATTGTGCTCTTTTGATATAAAACAGTTTGAAAAGTCTGGTGGTTTAGCCCTGAACTGAGCTGACACAAAAGAAGATGATTTCAGTATAGAAAATCTCAAGAATACTGTTTGAAAAGTTCGATACCTGGAAAATGAGCTGAGGCCTAGAGTACCTCAGGCAGTCGCTCAATCTTTCTTTGCTGAAATTTTGTTGTAGAATGACGCATATCTACGTATAAAGCCTGTTATATGGATTATTGTAAATCAAAACTTAAAGTCTGTGAATAATCTTTTGGAATTACTACAAAATAACAATTCCTCGAAACATACGCAGTAGTGTGCTTCCCTGTATAGCGTAAGTACAACAGGAGAAATTTTCACAACTTGCAGTTTCGCTTGATAGAGTAAAATCTTTCTACTTAAAAATTAAGAATTTTTAGTTCACTTGGAGGAAGTCCTTGAAGTAAGCAATAGACTATTAATTTTCAAGAACATTTGTAGCCTTTGTTCTAAAGTAAAGTGCCAAATAAATTTCGTAAAAATCACTTACCATACTTTTTTCCATATCCAGAAAGTCGGCATCTTTGCTTGAATATAGACCCCCACGGAATGGAAACAATTGCTTTGAGTTCGAATCTAAGGCGTCTTTGTATGTAACAAAGTAAATTGATACTTGTACTTGTCCAAGTCTATGAATTGGAATCTACTCGTCGTGGAGAGACGCAAGTATAGTGGCTACTATAATCGCACTATGCATATTACCAGTCAGTCATAATTAGCTTATTGTTTTATGTCAATCACCTTATAAGTATATTCAACAATAATTTTATTATCGACGGAATCAAGTCTGTTTAATGAAAACGTACTCTAACCCCACATACGAAGTGGGACACAGTTTGATTGACCACTGTTACAGGTTTTACCAACTTTGATGACCACCAGAGAATAATGGAATTAACCAAAAAATTGAAACATTTGTGCACCCTGAATACGAACAATTACCACACGCCGCTATTTATATTTTTAAGAATACTACAGTCTCTTTTGTGAAAGAAGCCAGGCCCACATCGTGAATAACAGATTTTATTGACAACTTTCTCAAGCAAATCAAGTCAAAAAATTACCATGTATTAATTTTCTTGAATAGTTGCAGTTTAGAGACACTCACACAAGTTATTCTGTAAATTTACAACGAACTCACTACTTTATGTGATGATTTATTATGTTTCGAATAGGGTCACAACAGTTTTTGTTTGTGCAATTCAAACTTATACCATACAATACATTCTGTACTTTTGAAATACTTTCGATTTCATTATCGTCATTCATATGAATCATGTTTAACATCTTTCCAAGGTTTATGTATCCGAGAATCGAGCATTTTTTTTGAAATGAAAGTAATAATGTCTTAAGTTAAAAGTCTCTTATTTCAAGCATTTTCCCGCCAGTTTTTATGTGTGTAGAAGTTAGGGCTTTAGCTTTGCTAATTAGGGCTGAAAATTTTGTATACATGAGTCTTAACGTTTCTACTTTTGGAAGTCAAGCAGTCTTGCAAGTTTAGCTCAAATTTTCAACCCTTTCCCTTTACCCAATTATTATCATTTTTTTTTTTCATCTTTTGAACTGTCTTTTTTGATAGCTCGTCGTCGCGGAAATTTTTTAACAAAAATCACCACCTACACATACTTCAACAATGGCCAATACTAAGAAGCAAAGAAGTGCTATCACCGACGTTGTCACCCGTGAATACACCATTCACTTGCACAAGCGTGTAAGTTTTGTCTGAATTTTATAAGTTTCAACCCACACAAAAGTACCTTTCGACCTTCGACTTTAGATTTGATACGCACAGTTTTGATTTTGGGCGGAGATGGAGGCGAACAGTTAGTTTTGGCAGGTCTTTGATTGTACAGAGTGATTGAGGTTTGAACTGTGTTTGAGTCATGTACTAATGTTGTATTAGGTGATGGGTGTTCAATTCAAGAAGAGAGCTCCTCGTGCTGTCAAGGCCGTTCAAGAATTTGCTCGCAAGCAATTAGGTACTAATGATGTCCGTATCGACCCTGCCTTGAACAAGGAGCTCTGGAAGCGTGGTATTAAGGGTATTCCTCACAGAATCAGAGTCCGTATCTCAAGAAAGAGAAACGACGAGGAAGGTGCTAAGGAAAAGCTCTTCTCTTACGTTCAAGCTGTTGATGTTGCCTCACCTAAGGGTTTACAAACCGTTGTTGTTAACGAAGAGTAAATAAAAATCTGTCATGGTTAATTTTAGGTAATATATTATTATGATGATCTCTTATTTTATTCTTGAATGATTTACGCATTGTTTTTTTGAAGCTATTGTTTCTTGGTTGAGCAGTATGGTTATGTCTTTCGATGCTTAAGGGATTTTCTTTGGAATTTGATTTTGTAGTGTATAATATTAATTTAACTTCGGTAGGAGGTCAGAAATCTGTCATGTTGAAATAACATGGTATTGTAGTGATATTTGGCAGATGACGAAGCTGTGTTTATTGCAGGTTGACTGATCTAAGTTGAACTTTGAAACATGTGTTAGTGAGTTTACTGTAAGGCATGTCGATATGGGGTGCTCTGCTCTAGCTTACTTGCATCACGCTGACTCAAGGAGACGCAAAATTGGAGTCTTTGTTCGTAGTAATTCCAAGGGTTAGGATATGAAGCGCTAAGTAGGTTACAAGGGCTGTCTCCCAAAACTTGGGACTACATTGGGAGGAAAAAAAAGTTTCTATAACGTAAAAACACTGAGAATAAGTCTATTGTTTCTTACATCTTATCAAGTGCCTAAAACACAAAAACTAGCTTCGCTCTAACTAAACATGTCTAATCCTAAAGTCAATGCTAAAGGTGAGGCTCTGGCCTATACTGAGCAAAGGTATTTCAACTCGTATGATCATTTCGGCATCCACGAGGAAATGCTGAAAGATCAAACTAGAACTCTTGCTTACCGATCGGCTATCTACCAAAATGCAGCTTTGTTCAAAGGAAAAGTCGTCCTCGATGTCGGATGCGGTACAGGTATTTTGTCAATGTTTGCTGCACGATCTGGTGCTAAACATGTTATTGGTGTCGATATGTCTAATATCATCAACATGGCGAAGAAAATTGTCAAGCTTAATGGGTTTGAAGATAAAATCACCTTGATTCAAGGTAAGATGGAAGAAATCGAATTACCTTTCCCTAAAGTTGATATCATCATTTCAGAATGGATGGGATACTTTTTGCTCTACGAATCTATGCTGGACACTGTTTTGTACGCTAGGGACAGATATTTGGTCGAAGGTGGACTGATTATGCCTGACAAAGCTACTATTCACGTTGCTGGAATTGAAGACAGTGAATATAAGGATGAAAAGATTGGTTTCTGGAAGGATGTTTATGGTTTTGATTACAGCCCATTCCAGGAAGTTGTCATGTCCGAACCTTTGGTTGATGTCGTTGATATGAAAGCTGTAGCAACGACAAACGCCACTATTTGCGATCTTGATTTGTACACAGTCAAGGTTGAAGACTTAGCATTCGAAAGTAAGTTCGAAATCAAAGCTACCAGACCTGATAGAATTCACGCTCTGATTGTTTGGTTCGATATCGAATTCGGAAAATGCAATGTCCCCATCAAATTTTCGACCGGTCCTCATGCCAAATACACTCACTGGAAGCAAACTGTGTTTTACTTGAAAGACGAAATTGATGTCAATAGAGGTGATGTCATTAAGGGCTCAATTTCCAGTAAACCTAACGCCAACAACAATAGAGATCTTGATATTAACATCAAGTACGAGTTTGGCCCTGATGAAATGACTCTTATTTCCAACGAGATGGATTTCTTAATGTGTTAATGGATATATTGAGTATTGAGTAGATTATTGCATGCATCAATCTGTATATTGTTTATTTTTCTTTCTTTTTTATATATTTTTCTAGCTCGATATATCTAGAACTGTTATTTGTCGTTTAGTTTGTTATAAATATTTTTTAAACCTTTTTGTGTGTCTTCTGTTTGGTATCAGTGCCAAAAATTCTAGATGGTTAATTCAGTTACAATAAATAATGATAATAATGAAAAAAACGATATCACATATTAAAAATTACTACCTGCTTAATATGGCTTGAATCTCTTTTTCTCTTTGAGCTCCTCAATCTTTGCCTGATCTTCTCTAAACCTTTTTAGCAGCAAGTTTGTAGCCTGCTTTTTTCTATCTCTGATTTGAAATCTGTAGAAATCTTCCTTTTCTTTCTTCTTTTTCTTCTTGGTTTCGTCTGTACCATTCAATGCTTGTTCTTCAGACATTTTTACACCCTTTGACATATCATTGATCGATTTTCTACCTCTTGAAATGACCAGAGTGAACCCGTCTTCATCGACTTGCTCGCCCAGTGATCTGACTTTGTTCAATTCGCTTTCCTCCGCCTTTGCAAAGTTCAGCATATACATGTCGACCTGTTTTTGGAGCAGGTCGTGATCTTTAAACACCTCTTTTGATTTTTGCAAGTATTTTTTCATTCCCACATCCTCCGGCAACGTCCACAGCACACCTTCCTTCATCTTTTTTGTTTTCGCCAAAAGTCTCCCTGCGGCAGCTTTATCCACCAGAACTACCTTCCCAGTGTTTGGTATATTTGCGTCTTTGATGAAGTCCTCGACGATTACGTCTGCAACTTTCGCACAGAAGTTCTTAACATGATTGAAAGTTGTAAGCGATGGGAGGTTAACTGCGAATACTGTCCTCTCAGCTTCCTCTGGATCTTCAGTTGAGTTTTTACCGATCTGGTGACGTTTTAAGTAGATAGTGTGGTAAACAGTATCTTCCGATGGCCGTAGGAAAACTGGTATTACTTGAAATCCAGAGATCTGGTCGGGTAGATTTGGGGGTGCCATTTTGTATATTGTGTTTTATGATCAGACGGGGAGAACCTCTTGATGAAATCTAGGTTATGAATAGTGATGTAGTGTGGAAAGATTTTTTGGTGTTGACTTTTAAAGTTGGGACTTTTTTTTTCCTCAGCTTATTTTTGGGTGAAAAGTGTGAATGCTTATCAAAATAAAAATTAAAGCGTAAATTATAAAGCCTATTTCTATAGATACTCCTAAGAGCTGAAACTTCTCAAATAGGCTATAAAAAGATGTTGATGAGCTGAGCTATTGATATCTAGGTAGTTATATTGATACGATGTATTATTTTCAGTAAGAAGTTTATACTTAAATTATAAGGTATATATGAGTGTTGCTTTCAGATACTTAATAACTAGCTATTAAACTAATAGCAATGGTAATGTTAAACGACAGGATAATAATCATCATAATGGTACGAAACAAGTTATACCAAGGTACTAAAATATAACCTATACACTGGTATATTTTTAGGTGTATATACGCTCTAAAGTAGTGGGAATCATCAAAGGTTTGTATTCATTCGTTTTAGTTCATCAATTGGACTACCTTAATGAGCCTCTCCAGCTAAGCTTGGGTTAAATGGTTATACTACTCTGTTTTTTCTTGTTACGCATTTTTCGTGTATCGAATAGAAGTTAGGCGGACGCAAAAGAATTTATCTACTGTATCATGAATAAAGTAGCACAGTTTTTTGGCACACTTGTACTGAAAAACCTATTTTTTGTGTACCGGAAAAAGTTGGTTCGTAAAGTGATATCCAATTATAAGCATAGACGATCTTACCAAGTCGCAGAGATTGGACGAGATATTGTGATGACACGGACAGTTTATAAGAGATCTTCTGTTAGTGAAGCAATCAAAAAATAACAAATTAACCACCTCCTAATTAATCAGGTTTGTAGTTCATGATAGGCTTTGTTGAGCTTTTGACTGCAATGCTAAGTGGTCTACTTGGATGTAGTAAAAGCTCAAAGTCCAACTAGAATTACTATCATTTTGAAACGCTTTTATAAAGCCGTATATACATAATGAATTTGGTTAAAAAAACTGCATTACTAGCAATTCATTGAATGTGAAGATTAATCATAATCTTTTAGTATAGATTTGGGCATCGTAGTCTTGACTCTTGAAGGCAAGGTGGTCACACAATACTTTTTAAAACGAACCATATATCTGTGAAATAATGCATTTTTGATTCTTACTGAAAATTTTTCATAGTTGTGAGATTCTATTCATTGTTTATCAAATGTTTAGTGGATCTGATTTATTATTGATATTTTTTCGAAAACATTTTTTTCAGAGTGATTACACAGTAACTTGTATTGCATGGTGCTCAAAACTATTTGAAATAAGTCGAAGTTAACTAAAATCCGGTGATTATTTTTAAAATACTAGCTACAGTTATACAGTCAATAGAAGTTGCTTTGAATTGCTTGAACAACCAGATTTCCAATAGGCCTTTAGCTCGTTTGCAAAAGTTGTTTTTTACCACCTTCCACTGTAATTTGATATCTGTGCATGCCAAAAAAAATGTAAAAAATTCAATACCAACCAAAATCCGTCAAACGTATGGTTTGTATTGTATATAATATTGCGCTTCCCAAAAATTAACATCTAATAAAACTAAAACGAATATGTCAAACTTCATAAACTCACTCGAAAAGGTGGGTTGGTCACTTCGGCTTTTGGTTTATTGTGTGCACTACAATGCTTCACGCAATATTGATACACGGATCATGCGAAAAATACAAATTTGTGCTTTACATATAGATTTTGTTGTGAATTGACTGAATAGTTGAGTTTCTCAACTTCAGCTTTACTTATGTTTTGGGCTAGTAGACCTCCAACGAAAGGCCAAAAAAATATGATGAACCTATATATTCAATAGCACGACTGACATATCATGTTGTTATTGTGTACACATTGATACTATTAGCATTTAAGTCCCAAATGTCTAATTGTCACAAGGGTGCGATCAATAGGCGTAACTGATAGTAGTTCAGCTTGGAAAATGTTTTTTAAATAAAAAAATCTTTTTAGCCTGGCACGCTAATTCTGCAACTTAGTAGACAGTATAGCATTTGTAATTCTCCAGTCAAAGATTTACATTAAAGATACACCAAACTGACATCTAACAAAACAATATTACAGGAGAATAATGCGTAGAAGTTCTTGAAAAAAATATGGCCAGCCATCGGGTTTTGGCGCCAAAAAAAAGTGCAACTTTACCTAGAATAATAGTTTAGATAAAATTTTTCACTGAAAAACTAGTTACCGTTGTACTACGGATCCAGAAGTCACAAAATCTTCAAATACTCGAAAGCTGGAAAACCATTTGGCTATTCAACGTTATATCTATACAAAAATCCCTATGATATACAGTATCTTCACAAAGTTCAATTGATTAGCACTTTATAAATCAATATTATGATCAGTTATTTTTAGTCTTTCATCAGTTAAAGTAAAGGTAAAAGTAAAGTGTAGCCAGATAGAGTTACAATCTAGATAATCGACAGTCTATTTTAGAAAACGTTCCCTTTTTTACATGAGTATCATTATAACGCAAAGTGTGAATATATCTACCCAGAGTCATGTTTAAGTTGAATTTCATGTACGGTCACGTAAGGGCCTACTTAAAACTTATGGTTAAAGATCAATAAAGGTGATCAGTGATGAGCTGTTTGTAGTCGCACTGAAGTTGACCATCATAGCATTGTAAGGCTCAGTGAGACACCTGAAATACCAGCGGACAATCTAGCGGAAAAATCTTGGAGCGGTTTTATAGAAACTAGAACTTTTTGGCAAATTTGTGGTATGAATCAACGATTGTTTATTTGGAGTTCAATCGTATAGCTATCGATACCATAATAACATTATCATGTTAATTTTGGCTTGTAATGACTTGTTATGGCCAAAGTACTATAACTTTAGCTTCACAAATTCATAAACGAATTTTATTTTTTCACGTCTGGGTTTAAAAATGCCAACATCGCTTTGTAAGAAAAGGTATAATTGTACGCTAGCAGATAGATACAAATATTAAAAAGCAAACTATCACAAAATAACTTAGCAGCGTAACGTTCAGCGTTGACCACAGCCTTGTACCTTGATAGAAAATTACAATATGTAGATTCGACCGATATCATCAAAATCTGATACAGCAAAAACAGATTTCTCTACATTAGTTTTGAGATTGTTGCGAGTAGAATAAAAGGCATTAAAAATTACATCTGTTTATATAAATACAAAATACAATGGAAGTAGCAGTAACTGCAATTAGTCTGTTTTGGCGTTGGTAACCAATAGTTTTTTATTGTCTTTACCAACAACTCGTGCTTAGCTCTCTGGCTTATATTGTTTTTATATCTGCTTTTTGATGTATAACGCTAGTTGTATGAAAGATAAACAAAAGCCTTCAAACAAGCCGTATAAAGCATGCATACTTTGAACGATTGTAATTTTCAAACTACTTTAGCCTTATAAAGCTAAGAATAAAACACTGAGTTAGTGACAAAGACAATCAAAATGCTGGAAATGACTGCATTTTCTCTTTGAACCCTTTTTAAGCTAGCGTGATTACATATTTAAATTTATCAGGGCTAATAGCTATCACTGTAGCAATTCAATGAATCAATATAAGTTCGTCGTCTTTTAAAAGTGAAGAGAAACGACAGAATGTAAGCCTGTTGGTGGGTCAAGCCTTTGAAATGATAATGTAAGGGTGAATAAATAGACTTTATTTGAAGAGATGTTGGTAACGCAAATAAATATAATACGGGGTTAGCTGTATTTAGTATCAACAAACGAAAAATAAAAATAAAAGTATAAACTTCTCAATCACATTTTTCATTCCAATAAAGGCTTGTACTACTACTGAGATTTGTTACAGTTGAATGAAATTGCTTTATGACGTGTGTTTATTATTGTGAATATGAAAAGTGTAAGAATCTTGTAAGAGTAGGTATTCCAGTTGATTATGTGGCGAGAAGTATCATAGGCGTATATTGTTCTTTATTGCGATCAGGACAAAGCCTCAATTATTTCATAGAGAACCCGCTGACTTTGCTAAATATTTTAAATTGCGTCAAGTGATTTAATTTTTATTCACTTGTTTACATCGGTACTAAAGAATCTAATATTGGTAAGGCTTCATCCAGATTTTAGATGTGGGTTTATCTGATATTTTAATTCCTGACTGACTGATTTATAAAAAAATTGGCAACTATAATGTTACATTGATGTTCATTTTCGCTTCAGCTTACACGATGATGAAAAATACGTTTTGAAATGGGCAAAAACTAGCCATTATTTTACTAGAAATACAATTTGGTGTAGTCAAAAGTTTAAAGAAAAAACGAAAGAAGGAACTTGATAAAGATTCTCAAAAACTAACATTAATACACATTGGTCTCTATATGAATAGCGAATTCTTAACAATTATATTGGTATGTATTTTTTGTTCGACTCCAACCCACCCTTTTTAGCTCATTGCCAACTTACTCGTCTGCACTACAGTTAAAATAGTTTTTAAGTCCGTGATATGTTTTCGTCAAATAACGTCTACAACATACACACAAGTCGTCTCGAGAAACCACAGTTTACCAATCTAAGTCTACTTTCAAGCAATCATATCTACGCAATTCCACATTTTACATTCTTTTTACCCATTACTGTTATGTCAACAACACATCGCAGCATTCTCTAAAACACTAAAGCTAAACCCGCTGCTTTATACTTCTTTGCTTAATCTCCTTACGATTGTTCACGTTGTTTGTTATGAAATAAAATTAGTCAATGCCTTAGTTGAATACGTTTACTTTACTTGTAAAATCACCTTTTTGCAATTTTTCCTTGGCCTAAAAGAGCCACTGAAAGTAGCGGACGACAGCGTTGGTCATAACATAACTTCTTTACAAACAAATGCATTTGTCTGAATTCACATCCAGTTTAATTTGTAGTAGCAGTAGTAATAGACTTGATATTTTACAAAGTGTATATTCCCTTTTTCTTCATTAGCAAGCTTCATTCCATGCTTTGTGCTACTGCTGGAGTTCTTGTATAATTATATCGAGGTTAGCTCCTATGCTTTCTAGACGGTCTCAATTCAATGATTGTGCAATTTCTTCTCTGATGCTTTGTAGATTTCTGTTTTCCATTACCTATATCTTTTGGCTAAGGTAAACTGGCTGGTCAAAATCAGAGTTCCTAACTTGTTGTATTTCTTGAGCTGCTAGACTTTCTCACTCTTATGCAAAGATAAGTTATTAGAACCTAGCGACAACGCTTGTGTTGAGTGTAGAAACCACTTATATAAGGCCCATAAAGTATCTGTATTCTGCATTTATTGAAAGACATAGGGCTATGTTTTTTTGTACAAGGGTATAGTTATCAAACATCGATCCTTAATTATGTTCCTATTTATGTTTTCTTGGACAACGAAAAGTGTTAATACCAATCATCGGTACGTTTGAAAGAGAAAGTCTACATAAGAAAATTGATCAATTATGTTCGTTAGCAGTGAGCACAAAAGGGCAAACATTTTTGTGGCATCAATTACAGTAGACAATATTTAAGCATATACCCTCTCCTCTACCTTTTGGAAAATCAGGACAAGAATTGATCTCAGACATCAACGCAATAAGCGACGACGCTAATAAGAGATTTCATCCTTGAAAAGTATATATTATGTACGTTTGTTGTATTGTGGGAGTGGAAATCTCTCGTTTCTTGAATAGCTGATCCAAAAGCGGAAATTTTGATTGGATTTAGGCAATTTAAAGATATTGTATCGACAAATTTAAAGGTTACTAATGGAATAAAAGTTAAGAAGCATATTACAAAGTTCTTTCAAAATATCATGAAAACAACAAAAACTACAAATATTGGATATAAACATGAGTTGCACAAATACATTACAGTATACTTTTTAGCACTTTGTGTAATATGGCGTTATGGTTCGCTAAGGGCACCTTGTACGACCCAGGAACAACTCTATCAAAGACACGAAAGTCTCTACTGCGCTACTGGACATGATAGCCTACTTGTTTGATAGTGTTCAAATTGCCATTCCAGCTACTTGCTATGGTGGTGCGAGAAGGACAAGATGTCGTTACTGGTTCAACATTAGCCTGCAACAAACAGATTCAATACTGTTTGGCGTTCAGCATTTTTTTGGCGTAGTGAATAGAGTGGCTTTACTGTGCTGATGAAGCAGACTGCTGAGCAGTGACTGGCAGAAAGCTCATACTCTTGTAGCAGTGATGCACCTGTCTGAATCTGTATTCACAATATTAAAGCTTTAACAATGCGTTATTAAAGCCAAATTTGCTAACTTCTTCTCAACTATGTAACTTACTTGATAAAGGACGTTATCTAGACATTCATCTGACCAGGATATCAAGTATCCTTCCACAATATAAATCTTGTAGTACAAACTGGATTTATCAAGACCTGTCAAGAAAAAATGGTTCAGCAAGCTCAAACCAACCTCATTTCAGACAACTGTATAACCTCACACTCTTTCAAAGTTTCCCTCTCTATCCCCTCGCCTATAGTCCATTAATCCAAGTAAACCCCAAAAAAAACACCGCTGACCATTCTGTACTTTCCATCAAACAGAGCGTTCCATAATGCCCGATACCTTTCCCACACAGTCACACGTAGTCCAACGCAAACAACCAACCAGAACCAATCACGATATTCATGCCAGAACGAAGAATAAAAATAACCCTATACCCCGCCGGCTTGAACTACTGCGATCAACATACATTACATTACATGACCTAACCCTCAACCCTATTCATGGGCTTTTTTTTATTTATTTTATTTTGAAACAGCCTAAGCTTTTCACAGGTTAAACCCTCAGGCCTCCTCCCCCGTTTCCCTCTTTTCCCCTTTTTTTTATTTGTTTCTTTCGTTTTATTTTCCTTTCTGACTATTTTTTTTTGTTTCTTTTCTTTCTTTAATACTCATGTCAACATCATACAAACAACGGACACCCACAGAAACATGAATTTATCTATCAACGATACCTGTTCATGTGGACAATGAACCTTTGGGCAGATATCACCGGTGTCTATTGGAAAAAAAATTTTTTTGTCTACTCAGCTTACACTCACCTTGACAATGTTCTAATGTTGCCCTCGGTATCAATGATTCCATGGCCTCAAAGGTTTTGTGGTGTGACCATCTGTCAACCTGCGATTTTGGTCCATGGGGAGTTACAAGACCTGACCTGACCTGATTTGACCATTGGAGACACACACACACACTTGAAATGTTCTCAAGCCACCCAATGATTATTTTTATTTCTGTCTCTCGAATATCAGTGCAACTATTTTTGTGGTCTTGACAGTTTGACTAAACTGATTTCAGTCAACATCAAATTTTGGAAGAAAAGAAACGAACAAAAAAAGAAGCCGGTCCCTTCTTTCTTTCTTTACATCTCGGTTCCATCACCATAAGCTGTCAATTTGACACTGCTCTTAAATGGGATGTCCATGCTTATTCAACAATGTTTCTGATTGATTGCATTTGACAATACTGAAACCGCACAAAATGTTTCATGTGCCTGAACCTGTTGCTCCACAGACATCACCAAGAAAACAAACGCAGCAACCACCACCGCCTCTTTTTCTTGGTCAATCCCATCAACAATTGCAAAAGAGAGATAAAGAAAAAAAAAAAAAGTGGTGAATTCAAATTATTTATTAGTTCTTATATACATTATGAGAGAAAATTATTTGAATTTGCATGCTATGGTGGTGGTTGTTATTTGTTGAATCATCTGTTAGGTTCACAGCTCTAAAATTGAAGTGAAATCAGATGAAGGGGAAAAACAGCGTCGAAAATGAACTGACGAGATAAATAAATAGTTTTGTTTCTTTTTCTTTTCAAGAGATGATGGTGTTTTGGCAGTCAATTTTTTTCTTTTTTGGCGATGGTTTTAAAAGATTTTTTTCTTCTTCTGGAGATTTGATTTTTAGTGATTTTCGTTTAGTATTGGAGCATAAGACAGCTTTTTAAGCCTTTCTAAATTCGCTCAACACTGGATAGATGGCTTCAAAAGCAGCATAAATCTCTTCACGTTGCTTTGCACCAGTAAGCACAATCTTACCCGAAACGAAAATCAGCAACACAATCTTTGGTTTGACCATTCTATAAATCAACCCGGGGAACAATTCAGGCTCATAAGATGAGAAAGTACCGTGGCTGAATGCCAGACCCTCTAATCTAATTGGGAACTTGACATCACAACTTCCCACGATATTTTGGATTTTGAAATCAGTGAACTTGGCATTAAAGCCCAATTTCTGAATGATTCGGGCGTATTTACGAGAGGCAAGCTTGGAATCATCTTCGCTCTTTGCACCAGTGACAACCATCTTACCAGATGCAAAAATTAAAGCGGTTGTCTTTGGTTCTCTGATACGCATGATGACTGCAGCGAAACGCTTTGGATTATACTCTGCATTTCTTGCGTGTAACGCAATTGTCTTCAGGTCTAATCTACAGTCAAGATTCACTGTAGCGACAATGTTTCTAAAAAATCAGTTAGCACACAATGATACTGGCAGCAACAACAACAACAGCACCATTATTCCACTTACTGAAGAGTTGGAACAATACCGGAAGCCGATTCGTCCTGCGCTTCAGCTTTGATATCCTTCTCTTCGACTTTTGGTTGAACAGGAGCTTCTTTGTTATCTGTAGCCATTGAAGTCATGAAAGCATTTGCTTGAGCTGCAGTGGTGGGTAATTTGAGAGTGGCAGTTTCCATTGTGGTGGTAAATGTATAGAGTGAGGGAGGAAAATAAAAACAATTAAAGGGACAAGATTTGAGATGTGATGGAACAAGTTATTCGCAATGCGGAAATAAATTAGTTTTGAAAGGTTCTTTTTTTTTATTACTTAAACAAATAAAAAATCTAACGGTAGTGGTAATGCGTTTGTATGTATAGTGCTAAGAGTACTGTACAAATCTGGTAGAGAAAGAGAGGGTAATTCACGTGAATCCGTAATTAGGAAATTGAACAAAAAAATCAGTTGAAAATAAGGATAAATCCCCGAGTATTTATATTTGTTTAGAATTAGGGTTAGGTCAAGAAAAAAAACGCCACCCACCCCCTTTTAAAATTTTTTTATTTTGAAAAACTACGCTAAACTAGAGACAAGGGGGGGATAGTCAAAAAGAAATTGTTCCCTTTTTACTTGTTGTTTTATTGTTACTGTTATCATATTTTTTTTTACTACTCCCTCCATTGAATCATTTGGCCTTTTAGTAAATTAGATAGAAATCTTTAATATGATAATAAAAAAAAGATTTCTTATCAAAAACGACAATAATGGTTCTGTTCTACTGGTAGTAGTAAAAAAAAACTGATCTTGTAGTCACTTTTTTGAAATACAAAGTGTACCAATAAAAAAAAGGAAAATGTTACTAGTCTTTTTTTTTTCCTAATACACAACGTGTCGTTGAAAGAAAAAATATGTATTGACGTGTTTTTTCGTGTGTTGAAAGTTTGTTGATAGGCCAAAGAAAAAAAGTCGTCGTTGTGATACTTGTAATGGAAATTTGAGACAGGATAACGAAAGAGAGTGCAGTGGTACGGATAGGGCAGACAGTAAACTGGTCAAGAAAGCTGATTAGGTGGTGGTGGACAGTGTCGTTGGGACTGGTTGTGGGTGGTGATGGATTGTTGGAAAGAGAAGGAAGAGAAAGAGGAAGAAGAAGAAGAAGAAGAAGAAGAAGAAGGGAAAAGGAGGAGAAGAAGAAGAGGAAGGAGATATTTAAAAGGAGAAAGGAAAAAAATATTTCTGGATAAACCAGAGCCAGTAAATTACAATACCCCTAGTGATAGTAATAGTAAAGATAAATTACCTTCCTCCTTCCCAAGACAAAAGGGGGGAAGATGCGTATATATTATTCGGATAATTTTTTTTCTTCCATCATCGTGGCAAAGTTAATGTGTTGCGCAAATTAAAAATAACTTCATATTACAGTATATATCGGGTTAGGGCTTCATGGAAGATTTTTTTCTTGTCTTTCACTGCGCTTTCGCTTCGATAATTATATATAAGCTTTTTTTTTTTTTTTTTTTTTTTTTTTTTTTTTTTTTTTTTTTTTTTTTTTTTTTTTTTTTTTTTTTTTTTTTTTTTTTTTTTTTTTTTTTTTTTTTTTTTTCGTTCTAATCTACTGTAGTAATCTCACGTACAGTATGATAAAAGCACTAGGACAGGACAGGGTTAAGAATTTATTTAGCACTTTGATTGGTCGCCTTTTTTCAAAAGTTTCGCGTTTTTTTTAATTAATTTGATTTGATTGAATTTTTAGTAGTAGATCTGGTATTGGATTAAAGTTAAATTTACATAAACGTCGCGTATACACACAGATTCACTTTACCACACTTTTTTATTTCTACGAATGATACAAAAGACTATGACATTGTAGTATACTACAGTAGGTTATGCCTAGCACAAGGAACATATAGAAACCTTTACTAGCAGTTTTAACTGCTAGTAAATAGAAATTACAAGTCTGCACCGACCGATACAGCATCAGAGTTACGTTTGTGTGTGTAACGCGATTGCAAAAGAGTCTATTTATCATAAAGTTTAGGTAAAATTAAAAGTTTTCTTGTACAAATTTAGTAGTCTACGGTACTAACATAGACTTTTACTGGAAGTTTAACGTCAGATTATCATCAAGCCTAACCGCAATCATAGCAAATTCTTTATTGTCGGGTCCTGCTGTGCTAGGCTATTCACACAAACTGTATTGCAATTGTAATATTGCGTAGTACTGCGTACGCAATCAAACCACATCCACGTACTGTACTGTAGATAAGCCCTAGCCATTTCATCTCAACTATGGGCCATCTTCTCTAATGACTGTTTGCGTATGTGCCAGCTCATGTCTCCAAAAACAGTCTATCTTATTAACATACTGTAGATCCATACTCTCCTTTGACAATTCATATATGGTTGGTTGTTATAATCCAGAATTTGTCTAGCAGCTGTTGTCGCGTTCTGCAGCAACGAACGCGATGCCCAAATTGGTCAACTCTTATGACATACCATATTGGACTTTGAAGTTAGAGCTTATACCAAACTTACACACCTACACACAACCAAAAAATGCCATTGCGCATTCCAAAACTTGCATTGAGCACCTCCAACCTGCCACTTTAGCAGTCCTACACTTTTACATACTGTAAATACTCAAAATTAAAATTTTACCCTTTTCGGGCTCCTAAACCCTACCAGAATTTAGTATCTATCGATATACCGGTATATATTTAGGGACGGGGGACAGTTACAAACTTGGACGGTGGAGCGTAGATTTTGGCCCGCAGCAGGGATGGGGTGGGTAGACTGGGTTGTTGATAAAAAAATGAAACGTGTGGTTGGAACGAGGGTGTATTGACGCTGTGGAAAGGTGAATCGTGTAGTACAGTAAAACCTGCGCAAACAGATGAAAATTTACAAGGATATTCTACTGGTTAAGCATTTTTTGGCCATTTTGAGATTTTTGTGTGTATAGTAATATACCCCAATCCTCAATCATCTTAAAGCATATTCGCCAGTTAAGCATTTTTTTCCTCAAAAATCGGTTATGTGTATGTTTGGGTTTGACTGTATGGAAGTAACTTAGCTTTTGGCATGCCCAAAGCTTTGATTGTGTATCGTGGAAGATGTAATTTGATTTAATATTACGATATCTGATAAGCAACATGATAGGGGTTACGTAAATTTACAAGGGGTTGAAATGGCTTAGATTGATTGCTAGAGACATCTGGTATAGCAGGTTTGAAAGTGCTGGCCTGTAAAGGTCTTGAACAAAGCCGAGATCAAGTTATGAACCTTACGTCTCAAAAATACACACATATATACCGGTAATATGCTTTATTGTACAAGTTACAAAATGCTAATGGTCACAGATTAGGTGTGTGGCTGAAACATTCTGGACAGGAAGTCATCAACTAGCCAAGAAGCTTCAAGTGGTATGGTATATGGAAGCATGATGTTCACGCACTGAATAACTTGCTGCTTTACGTTCATGGACCACAATTACATCACCAGAACTGATACCAACATAAACTATAGACTTTCAGAAATAACGGCTTCCACACATGCAAAGGTATCGTATGAACACCAGAAATTATGTAAGACCTTAAGATGATTCACACTCAAGATGGCTTGGAAACGTTGCGAAGGCTGCAAAATATTAAGGGGAGGGACGAGCCAGGGAAGTACAGATATCTAACAGACATATACTGTGCCAGTAACAAAGGTTAGATCAGAACATAGTATCCAGTAAAATTATTCCAGAAAGAAAAAGTGTCCGAAAGACAAACATTAGATTTTACATATAAAAATATAGATTTTATCCAACCATTACAAGAAGACAAATCTTCATCTATGACGAACCCTGTAAGTGACAAATATATAAATATTCATCAAAAATTACCAAAAATTTCTCATGTTATTGGGCGTCATGCGGTAAGGTAGTTTTTAGCTATACAGATATTAAACCATATCCTGTCTGCTTCATACTCTTATGATTGAGGTCTATAATTGTGCACAGCTATTTATCTTTGTAGGGCCAGTATTTGTGCCTGTTTGTTGTTGTTTAGGTTTTGGAAAGCGCAAATGTTTTTGTTAGTGGATGGAGTAATCTCCTTTTTATAATATCATCAAATGCAGTGCCAGTTCAAAGGGCTATCTACTTAATACAGCCATCATGGCATAGATAAAAGTCAATACCTTGAATATAACATAAAACTAAGCAGAATAAAAAAACATAACAAATAAATAACATATCGTAGCCATAAATATCGTCAAAAAAAGACAGTCTAACAACCAAATACCAATCATAAAAATAATAATAATAAATAACTCCCCTCTCTGACCAAGGAAAAAATACTTCACCCACCCACTCACGAAATATAAACCATCGGCTTAGCAGCACTCGACAGCCCCGACTTCTGCACCCCAAGGCTCCCCAAATCCACCGCCCTATACACCTTCACCTCACCTCTCCACCCAGTCTCCAGCCTCTCGACCCCATCCACCGCCTCCTTTATACTCTTCATCAGCGACGCACACATGACATGACCAAACGGCGTGACCGTTATCGGCTGCTCTATGGCAATATCCTTACAATGCGAAAACTTCGCCTTGTACACCAAAAAGTACTCGATGCGGTACAGCGGCGCCGCCGTAGTAAACCCGTTGTACGCGACAACAGGGACGTCGGGCCGCACGTGAGGGACCACACCGTCCTTATCGCGCATCTCAGCGAACGGGAAGTCCATTGTGATTTCGCAGCGGTACCCAGAATCCTCCAGCTTCATGTCGAGCTGGTTGCTGGCCTTGCACAGCTTGCGCCTCTTCTCAACGGGCTGCTCTTCAGGTGACGGAGTGAAGGTTATGCATTCGACGACTTGGAGTGAGAGTTTTTGGAGCTTGATTTTACGGGATTTGGCAGCGAGGTCGAGGTTGGGGAGGATCTTGACGATGGAGGTTATGCTGTCGCGCGGGCCAAAGGAGGTTTGGTAGAGGTAGTATTCGAACTCGACAAGGTGGTCAGGGGAAATGACGTTCCCGCGAACGGGGATGCTGAATTGGCCGAAAGTTGAGAGTTTGTCGTAGCGCTTGATTCTGACGGGAAACGCGTGGTGGGATAGTTTTTGGGAGTGGATGGTGACGAATAGTTGGTAGGTTGTTTCAACTGATTTTTTGTTGAGGGAGATGCTGCCGGGGAGCATTTTGGAGACGGGGAGTGGGAGTCGGAACGGGAGATCGAGGCCGATTATTTCTTCGTACTTTTTACCGGTTGGCACTTGGAACAGCTGGAGCGGTTCACCGATCATGTAGGATTGGTCTTTTTTCGGGCCATTGATGGAAGGTTTTGCTGATGGGGGCTGGATTGAGTCTGTTCGATATAATGCAATGTAGACCTGGGATATGTGGATGAGCGAGAAGTTGCTGCTACGGATCTCAACTGTTCCTTCCAATCTGGGCTTTTTGCAATAATAAACACTGTTAGCATGAAATTTATCAACCAGTTGAGTATACTATAGGAACACGAGCAGATGTGGGATGTTGCTTATTCAAGGTACTTACCCAAGTAGCAACTATGCCAGGAAACCCTTGGACTAGATCTTGGTTAGGAGGTCCTTTTACTTTTACTTCCATTGTAATTGCTTCGTAGAGAAGAGTATGATTTTTGTTCTTTCGTTCGTTCGTTCATTGTTTGTTTACTTTTGGTGGGCTAGGGTCTGTACTCGATACGATACAAAGTGAATTGGCTAGTCCAATTCTCCATGATAGCGATGAGGCTGATACTTTTGAAGTTAGTGCTGTAGATTAAGAAACACAATAAGACATGGGTTTACCAACATAGCATATGACATTGCTGGTATAAAAAAATGTCAAATTTATAGCATTATGGATTTAAACATATAGATAGATCAGATTCTTAACCCGACCAGCTTTCAAGTACCAGTATCAAGATTTTGTATCACCTACAGTAAACCAACCAAAGCATTATTTATATTTCTAGCAAGAATTACTAGTCATATTATGATTTTATAGCCTTGCAAAGCAAAAACCTTTTGTATGAGAACCTACCTTCATGGAGTAAAAAAAATGTATCCCAAATTATGTCTCAAAATGCGAGTTATGTGGTGCTCAATGTAAGTTTTGAACAGGCAATGCGACATAAATTTTGTATGGAACCTAGACTTTTTCGATTTGTGAAGTATTTTTGTGAATATATGAAAGTGCCATAAATAACATATTTGTGCACCGAGTTGATGAATTTGATGTGCTGGTTGACGGTAGGTTTGATAACCAACGACGACTTTGATTGTCTGCAAGCTGAAGATGTAACACGAGCGCTTCTACAAGCTTAAACTGATTCAAACAATCAACAATTCAGTCGTTCTTTACACTCTTTAATCAATCATTGTCCATTAAGTTGACAGCGGTAGACCTTGTCAGAGTACAGCACAAATCCTATGAAACAATATATGTAGACCAGTCTATGATAAAACATTGATTTGTCCCCACAAAGTACGCTGGTATTTCATCATTTCTACCGCAAACATATCAAATTATACAGTCACAGCTCAGTGATACATGTTTTCCGTTTGATCCCATAAAATTCTTTTCTGTCTTGCATTTGCAAAAGATGTGATTCAACTGTCCTCCACCTACAGCACTTTGTACCTACAACTGTTCAAACAATATCTTAACCATTTCATATTAAAAGCATTCATGATATGTCAAAACTCTTGCGTTCTGCTCACTAACCTCATAAACAGCTAGTTGAGCTGTGAATACCACCAACACACGTGTTGCTTGCTCTGGCGATATTTGGTGCTTTTGTTTTTTTTTTGGTCTTCTATTTTGTCTTGGCCCTTTTATTACGGGGCTTAATTAACCTGGGATGGAAACAAATATTTGGCGCATAATGGACGAAGTAACTATAGATAGAAATAACTTTTGTCTGCGTTTGTACAGTGTGATCCAAATCTTGAAAAATAAAAATAAACACCCCCATTGAACTCAAAATGTAAACGTCACTGTGTATACAAAAACGTTTTTTTTTCCCTTTCCCTTTTGACATTTTAGTATAGTTACTTCTTTTCAATCAATCAAGCTATTAATTTTTATTTCAGTCCTTAAACCTTTACCTACTTCTCGTCCTCTTTTCCATTCATCAGATACAAGTTAGCTAATCCCCAGTCTTCAATCACAGAAAAAACAAAAACAATCTATCCTTTTTCATAAAAATGCCCGACTCAGAACTCCGGAACCGGTCGCGGATGTCCGAATCCACCAACGACAACACCCCAGAACCGCCCGCTTCCAAGTCCAATGCACCCGCCCCAAAGCCCAAACGCGAGATCGACCACTCATTCAAGTTTGTTCGCGATGAACCGACCGTTTTCGAGTACGAAAAGGACTTCAGCATCATGTCCATTTTCCACGCCATGCTTGGTCTAATCTTCCTAAGCTGCGCCATTTCCTACTTCATAACCGGCACCGTGTTCTGGAACAGCCAGTCAAAATTGACAAATTACAGGTACATTTCGCATGTTGTTCAGCACCCTTTTGATCACGACTCGAGGATTTTTTCCGAACAGGAGCTGGCCCAGTATGACGGGAAACTGTACGACCCGAAGGATCCGGACCATAATATGATCTTGCTCGCTATTAATGGCACCGTCTACGATGTAACTGGGAACCCTGGATCGTACGGGAAGTTGGGAGGATACTCTTTTTTCACCGGCAAAGATGCTGCTAGAGCGTTTGTCACAGGATGCTTCAAATCGGACTTGACCTATGACCTGAGAGATCTGGACGACTTTGATGCTGAAGCTGTGATCGAAGGTTGGAAGGACTTTTTCGAAAGAGATTGGAGATATTGGAAGATTGGGTACGTAGAGCATCCAAGTTTGGAAGGTAAACCTGTACATCCTAGATGCGCTGATGGTAAGAGAAGACCTCCACCACCCAAGCCTAAAAACTTTGGTACCTAAGCAATTGAAATTTATCGCACACATTGAACAAATACCCGGTATATACTTTACTGTACGTATGAGCAATCAAGACAGCATGAAGAATAAATAAAAAAATAATCATTAGAAAATTTCATGAAACATGGGTTCTAGTCAAATATGTAAAATTATATAAATGAAAACAACGATACCATCATGCTCCTGATCTAAACACTTGTTTACGTTGGTTACGGAACTGAATAGTTTCACGCCTTTCCAAAATCATCAAACAACGGTCAAGCGCATGATGCGAGTACTTCTTCGACCCCACAAACTCATCAACCAATCGCTGGTACGACGTATTCCACCCAAGCGGCAGTCTTCTCTTAATATCGTTTTCAATCTTGCCCACTTCCTCTATCAGTTCTTTCCGCAGCGTGTTTCCCTGTCCAACAGCGTCCATTGTGGATGCAAAGAACAGACGAATGGCTTCGTCGACGTGCTCGACGGTGACGACCGTGCTCAGGTGAAGTTTGGCGAGGGATTCTGAGATTCTGATGATGGCTTCGAGTTGACGGATGGTGATTGGGATAGTTGAACGTTCGTTTGTTTCGTGTTCGGTGTTTTTCAGGTTTCGGCGGATGCTGACGAATTGAGATGCTAGCTTCTCGGATGCTTCTGGAGATATCCTTGGGGCGCATTTGGTCTTGCAGTAGGTTAGGTACTTTTTCATTTTCTCGATTGGGATCTCGCCGACTGTTTCTTCGGTTGTTTTGTTGACGTGAATGTTCATGACGTGCTTTGCAATGCTTAGATCTCGGGATTCGTCGTGTTCATCCTTTACAATAAAAATCATATCGAATCTGGACAAGATGGTGGTTTGGAAATCAATATTCTCACCAGGACTCTTCATATCGTCGTATCTACCAAAGATAGGATTGGCAGCTGCAAGCACACTCGTTCGTGAGTTCAGAATTGTGGTGATACCAGCTTTGGCAATAGAAATGGTTTGCTGTTCCATTGCTTCATGGATAGCCACACGATCTTCGTCTCTCATTTTGTCAAACTCATCAATACATACCACACCACCGTCGGCAAGGACCATAGCACCACCTTCCAAGTAAAACTCACGAGATACAGGATCCCTTTGAACCGAGGCGGTCAAACCAGCTGCAGACGAACCTTTACCAGAAGTATAGATCGCAATTGGAGAAACTTTTTCCACAAACTTCAAAAGCTGGGATTTAGCTGTACCAGGGTCACCCAAAAGAAGAACATTAATGTCACCTCTTAGTCTCATTCCATCTGGCAATATTTTTTTAGACCCGCCAAACAACAGACATGTAATGGCTTTTTTGATGTCCAAGTTACCATAAATCGATGGAGCAATACTGTTGGCAAAGGATTCATATAAGTTTGGTGTTTTAGACAACTCAATAAATTCCTGCTCCTCTTCCTCAGTAAAAATTGCACCTCTACTTGCATCACGGTCTCTGTCCATTTGAATACCGACTACCTTCACGTACGGATTCTTTACAGCGACTGTGCTTGTACCTTTTACCTTTGTATTTGAGAAAATGGAGTAAATACCAATAATGGTACACCTTGTACCTGGAATAATTCTGTTTGTCAAGTTTCGATCAGCAGCCAGCAAAATGTGTCTAGGCATTTCACCCACTGGCACCATATCAGGAGCCTCCTGCAATTTTAGTGTTTGTTGATCCACGAACTGTGAGTTTTCGTGGTAAACGACGTACGGGTTAGGTGGGCACTTGGTGCCTCCTGCTTTTGTTTCATCGGATCCCATACAGAATTTAGGGATTTGTAACCCAGCAAATCCAGAAGACACTTCAATTCTGTACAGATGGTGGCAGTTTCGACAAACTAGTTGTAATGTAGTTGCTTTAGATGTGAGAGTTGAGGCACCAATGATAATACCCGGCACGCGGACTAGTTTAGAAATGTATTGAGAGTTGAGTTCTCTGATGTTAATTGTGTTTGCGTCTGAATTTAGAATAAGTTGACATAGTGGAATGATATCTTTATTTTCCTGATCTGTGGGATGCACTATTCTAAGCGCGGATTCTCTAATAGCCTTTTCAAAAACTGGAATCAGCTCATTTGGTTCCTCAACTAGTCTATTCCCCAGTTCCGGATCTTTAGCCAGCAGATGGGACATTTCCACCGTCAATGAGTAGTTTCTAACCAGGATGTTCTCACGTAATTGATCACGATACACATATCTATTGTCATCGTAGAAATCAAGAATGAACGATCTAAATTTTTTCTGGAGTTCAGTCAAAGTGGTATCGACATTATCATCGCCAGGAAGTACACTAGTTGTGTATACACGGGGTTTATCGTAAGACATTATTAGATATTAAAAGTATGGTGTAGACCTGTGATAGTGACTGAATGAATGTAGATGGTTGAATGAATTAGAAAAGGGAAAAAAAGGTAAGAAAAGAGAATGGAAATAAAATCTAATCTAGCAAAGGAGGGAAGTAAAATGTAAACAAAAAAGTTTTAATAAGAATTCCTATTTGGGATTACGCGTTTTAATTATTCTCAATTAGTCAATCATTGAAAAAAATCGCGTTGTTAAATTTTTCATGTGAGATTTCAAGTTCCAAAATTTATGTACGAAACAATTTTTTTTTTTTTTTTTTTTTTTTTTTTTTTTTTTTTTTTTTTTTTTTTTTTTTTTTTTTTTTTTTTTTTTTTTTTTTTTTTTTTTTTTTTTTTTTTTTTTTTTTTTTTTTTTTTTTTTTTTTTTTTTTTTTTTTTTTTTTTTTCATTACACTGAAAAACTGATTTTTTGAAACAATGAGAGTGCTTATTATAGCAAAGTAACTTTTATACATGGGGATAGTTTATTTACAGAGGCTAAATTAAAAAGAAGGGACAAAGAGGATTGAAAAAACCTACTACCGTAGTACATAGCTTATGCATCAACTTAAAATTAGATTCTTCGATAGTGGGTCGTGATCAATCCTGAAAACTCTGATAGAACTTTAGCTCATCCTGATAGCACTGTAAAATCTGAGACAGTTCGAATAGTTGAAAGGTAAAAGTTTCAGTGTTTGGGGTGGAGAAAATCGATGGCTAAAAGCTGAAGCAAGAGGTATGTATTGAAGAGATTCAAAATGGTTCCTCTATAAGTTGTTCATTGTTGAAAATGTCATCAGCAATGACAATAGATGTAGATATTTGCAAGACTCGTTCAAATCAAAAGTCAAAACAAAAGCACTTTCAAATAATCAGCAATAGTATTCAATTCAGTATTGCTTCTGCCTCCACTTCTAACTCAAGATCATACTTTCGATTCCACTGGTAATAAATAGATCGTATGTGCAGGCACACACCTCTAATGATATCCCATATCCCCACGCCTTTCCATTTTTCAGCATCCGCAAAGCTCCACTCTTGCATCTTTGTCAAAAAATCAGGAGAACTGAGCTGGATAAAGTAGGTTCGAGCTTTTGTGTCATTGTCTACTTCCATTACCATGTCTGCGTCAATTTGAACGATCGTTCGTGCAGTTTGGTTTGTTAAAACACTTGGTAAGGTTACATTGGAGTTGATAGGCGTTAGCAGACTTGAGTGTCTTTTGGATGCGTTTAATTTAAAAACTAGACACATTGTTAAGAGCACGAGCTAGGGTTGATGTGGGTGTTTGGAGATAAAACAGTACTGTTTGTACAACCAAATTACGAGGTACAAATTGAAGCAAATGCTGGGGTATTCAACTTGGATGAAAATAGAATGAATGAAAACAGTCAAACAACTGTATAATAAAACAAAAATAAAATGATATATTGGTTTTGAAGCAAATATATTAAAGCAGTAGTAATCAAATACGAAGGTGATGTTGCGACGATTGAATTTCATCTTCCTGACAATTGGAAATATGAAGTTCAAGAGCCATATTAAGTTGAAAATACAAAGCACGAATGTTAGTATTAATCTTGACTAAATATTTAACAACACAATTTATATTTGGAAACTCCATTATGAACCACTCTATATATATTTACTTGAAGAAAAAAAAAAAGAGGAAAAAGAAGGAAAATATAAGGAAACGATGGCAAATTTATAGTTCTGTCGGACGTTAGATTTGGTTGGGAAAGTGAATTATTACGAGCACCGTAGGTGTACAGTACTCGCCACTCTAGCAAAGCTCCGCAAGATCACAAACTTTGAAGTTAATAATTAACGAATAGCACTTGTAACATGTGTTAAACACCTCAAAGGTGTCACAGAAGTAGGTGATGGTGATTGTTGTTGGTGTAATGGTCCACATTCCATCACAGAAACAATGTAGTGAAACCTGATATATTCACAGTTTCAACTTTTCTGACCTCTTATATTTGTCATGATTTCATTGAATCTTTATGTCAGAACTAACCAACAGCGAAAAGTTTTTTCTCAATCACCAATTCTTGTCTTTTGACCGAGAGTTGTTCTTCAAACTTGACAAGAAAATAATGGCATCTATGGATAGAAAAACATATATGAGATTTGTCAAAGGCAAAAAGAAAGTGGCTAGGTACAACTATTGGAATAGGGTGTCGAAACAGCTATTAAATAAGATATCAAACCTGTTTGGAATCAACGATGCGAAAGAGGAAAATGAAAAGGTTAACAAGTCAAGGCATGATGACTCGGAAAATGAAGAACGTGAGATTGAAGTGACACCTGAATCAAGAAGTAGCTGGGGAGACGACAACACCTGCGTTAACGACTCCAAAGAGATTCAGACATCATCGGTTATGCAGGAGTTAGACAATATCTTAGTTGAAGAATCAAGTAACAATTTATTTCGAGAGCCTCACACAATCAGTTCCAAGAACGATACTACAGTTAGATATTTCAATGGAATAACTAGCCATGAACAATCAGAACTTTTCCCAGAGCTTTGTCATAGAGATTTTGCTTCTCCTACTCAGCTGGGTCAAACCCCATGTACTAGACTTGATAACTACGACAATGTCATTGAAAACCAGCTTCTTATTGAATCCAGTACCAACGTTTTTCGTGATGCTGTATCGTTATCTCCACTGACATGCAAAAAGCTTACCAGCGAATCAAAGAACAACATATTCAAGAGCTGGAAACTCTATGGCACAGGATCGAACTCTTTATTAGATTGCGAGCCCATTGTTCCCAAAAACAACTATAATAACAATAGAGTTGAAATATTTTCAGCTGACAATAATTACGATGGACCGACTCTGGTTAACTCTAAAAAGCGACCATATGATGAAGAGCCGAAACCTTTTACGCCAAAGAGATTTAAGCGGTTTGGCAAAAAAGAAAATAGTGAATTACTTGGCCATCCTTTGCGCAAGAAAGATGGGATATTTGAGCCAGTTAAGCAAACGCCGGTCAGGTTGGGTCCAAGAGTCATATCAGCAACGACAACAACCACGACTACAGCAACAATAACAACTTCCGACGAAAGAATCAAGGAAGTCAGCGATGGAAAACATTTTTCGGTAGAGGACAGGCTACAAGCATCATTACAAGATTTCAAAAGAATTATCGATCGGTGTAGTATAGATAACCCAATTCTTGTGTCGTCTGATTCGGAATATGAAGAAATTGAGAAAAGTACAAGAAGAATTAGGAAAAGAAGTTTAAAGGCGGATATCGAAAGTTCAGACGACGAAGCTTTATTTAGCACTACGAAGAAACTGCTGGACGAAAAGAAGAAAATCATGGTAACGAAGAAGTTGTGAATATAAAGAAAGATAAATTTAATATAAGAAGTATATAAATACCATAGAGAAGAATCTAAGGGAATAAAAGATAACGTAACAGGGTGCGATCGATAACGAGATATCTAGAAGGTTTGGACTATTGTGGAGAATATAGTCGATATCTGCCATCTATTGCAGTACACTGAAACGGTTTATTTTATATCTCCAAACAAGATTAGGCCATAATATATGAATACAATAATTCATTTCATGTATGGAAAACGGGGGATATCCGTTCTTCAACGGTCTTCTTTCTTATTTCCGTTACCCGTATAGAACGGGTGTATTCCCTGTACGCATACGCGGTCCCTATTACAAACGACATTTGCCTTATATACGAATATATACATATACAAAAGAGAAAAAGTCATAATAATATCTGAACACTAGAGTGTATAACTTATCTATATAGCAGCATTGATAAGATTTGGTTCGTTTTTGGGGACCTGCAAGTGTATACACTCCTGTCAGGTCCCGTTTTTTGTCGCTTTACAATGAAGTGTGGAATGGGAGAGTTCCAGGAACCGTCGTCATAGAAGTGTGGGGTGTGTGTGTGTGTGTGTGTGTGTCATGGATTTTCTCATGAGTTTTTTTATGGATCGCACTTGGGAAAAGAGCGTAATTTTTTTTTGAGTAATTTGAGACATGTACGAAAAGTCGTATGTCGTAGGATTGGGAATAAGCTGGTTTAGAAGAAAAAACTCTTTTTTTTCCAGAAGACTTTTGTGAAGTTTGGAGAAGGAATGAATAACAACCACCAACTGACTTGACTAGTTATGTGTGTACTTTGAAAATGTCATTTATTACTTGTTTGTAAATTGTCTTATTCAGTTGACAACCAACAGGGTTACTGAACGTTGTAATATAGGTAACAAGGAGAACACAATAGTAAGTAAAGAATCCATATTCTTTTACTTGAAACATCATCACGACCCTC
>JAJMKR010000180.1:9769-30909 GCA_030563945.1 Geotrichum australiense | reverse complement strand
TTTTTATTTTTATTTTTATTTTTATTTTTATTTTTATTTTTATTTTTATTTTTATTTTTATTTTTATTTTTATTTTTATTTTTTAGCTCAATCCAAGCTAAATATATAGCTTGTGTATTTTAGTATTTGCTATAACATACCACGCTAAGTTTTAGAAAGCAAAAGTTTCACTTGATGTTTATGATTTTATTAGTGCCTGTAAGTAGTGTGCCTACTACTGGCAATATCATTTTCAGGTTACGTTTCTTCCTCAAAAATTGTACACTATTGTACACAAATGATATAACTTACATAATTTACATGTTTTCTCCACAATGTCATGCATATAACATATACAACGCATTTAGATTAAAGTGTATCGCATATATATATATATAATACAGTTAAAATCAAATCTTTTATTTTAATTCAATAACTATGATTCTAAAAACAATCAAAGACCTTCACAAACTCATCGCGACGTGCACTATACATTCATGGGAGCATTGCTAACAATCTAGTTACTATTTTTTTCCTCGTCTTATCATGATTTTGCTCATGGTATTCTTCGTTTGTGCGAAGGTTTTTAGCAAAATTGCAAAGGTCGCAATCAATCACTACAATAGAGCTCAATACTTCAAAATATATTTCAAACTCAGCAACGTCAAGACCATCAAGAGTTTCAAATAGTATCTGCATAGTCTGAGAGACACCTAATTCTTTTTTGCACCGGTCTATAAAATCCAATAAATTAAATGGAGGAGGTGATATTTGTGAAGGGTCTCTTATCCAGCGTGTAAAAAGTGATATCTGAGACCTCAATGTGCCGACCACTCCATTGTTACCTGCAAAGGATGCAAGAATATCCCTTTTGGGAGGCATGTAAAATTGTTCCAAAAAAGATAATATTTTTGGCTCAACAAATAGTTGTGTCTCCCCTGAAGCGGCTATTTGCGAAAGCACAATATAAAGCTCAGAAGCTACCATAGATAAAACGATGCGTTGTATTCTTTGTGCATCACCAGAAAGCTCTGACAGAAGTAGTATTTGGATGATTTGCAGCAGAACTCGAACAGATTCAGGCTTGTTCCAAAATATATCGCAAATCCATCTAAATCCTGTAACCATAGATGGTAATAAAAATGGTTGCAAAAAATACTCCAACCCCCCTTTTAGTGTATCAACTTCTATGATTTTGAGAGAACTAGCTGCAACAGCTTGATTGAAAATCGCCGGAACCAAAGGATATAACTCTTTCACTGAAGATATCCGCATTAAGTCATCTGAAATTCCACTGCCATCAAACAGAGCCAGTATCCAACCTCCCAGTAAACCATTTTTTTCATCGCTATCAGTATTGTATTTGATCATTTTCCAGCTCACTGAGTTGGCTGGGATAGAAAGCCCGTAACGTTCGTTGGCAAGAATGATCATCAAAAGTATACAACCAAAGTCACTGTACACTTCTTGGAAATTTATCTCATCTTCATCATGTTGCCAATTGTCTATCACCTGAATTAATGGTGAAAAGAGGTCTTCGGTTGTCACAAACAATAATATATTTTCAAGAACGTCGGCATTCAAAGATAAGGCTTGACAAAATCGACTTAAATTTCTAGTATTACCAGTTTCTATCCACGTCTGTACTAATTTGATCATGTCATTTGCAATCTTTTGTTGAAAGATCCCTTCTAGCTGCTTAAAATTAGTTATCAGCCCTGCTATTCTGCTTTCCTCAAAAGGAACATACTCAGCATTCTCATCCCGTGCTGAAGCTATTATTTCGGCTAATGATATAGAAATGTCACCGCCAATGTAAGATGCTATTTCATGCTTTTCTAAAGCATTGAAATCTATAATCTTTACCTCTGTGTTAGCAAATGACTTGTCTACTTTTTCAAAAAGCTGAGGAGTGACAACATTCAGTGCGACAAGAGCCTTTATCAAGTCAAATCGTATTCCGGTTTGAGCTGTAGGAAACATTTCATCAACAAACATATCATTTGTGCTCCTCTGTTTACTTTTAAGTAGCACTATAGTTTCATTACTTAGAGAAAGAAGGGCTGATACAAAACTGTTCTCAATTTGAGTTGTACCAGAGGTAGATGCTAGCCGCTTGATTGCTAACGGAATTCTTTTCGTTATCATTGCATGCCATTTTGCTTCATTTTCGTTCCTTATGGAAGCAACGTAGAGACAATCAAATCCTGCTGTAATTAAAGTAGATATAATTTGGGTAATTGAATTGTCCATCTCTAGAGCCAAGAGCTCGTCTTCCCAATTTGCACCCGCTCTTTGTAGCCACAACATTCTGAACATTCTGTTTGGCCGGAACTTTCTTAAATCATTGTGAGACTTCAACTTCTCGGACAGGTCCAGACTTTGTGCAAATCTTGTGACTTGCTCATCATCAGACTTCAGTAAACCATGTCTTGCAAGAGCTATTAAGAAGTAACTACTTGCAACTTTTGCAGCTCCATTTAGTTTCGTATTTCGCATTACCTGAGACTTTAACATGGATTCTGTTATTAGTTCGGGTGGTATACGTTCTACCGCTTTCGCAAAAAGTATCATGATGGTTGGTTCCCATTTGGTGTCCTGAACTGCAACAAGCATGTTTTCAAGCTTCATAGGGCTCCTGCTATCAAAAGCAATACAAGTAAGATATTGAATATAGAAGGGAACTAGATCTTGATGGTCTGAAAAAAAAACCATTGAGTATTCCTTTATAGTTAGGTTTGCTGTTTCATTGAGATGCGAAAACAATTTTGCAAACTTTTGAGCAGGAATTTGCAGCTGTATAGCAGTGCTCAAAAGCCTTCGGACCTGTTCCGTAGGTGTGGGGATTGTAACAGCCATATTCATATAGTTGAACGTTTGATAAAGGTTCTATGTGAGATCAGTTTCCAATATTTCCATGTATCATTCGTGATAAGATTCAGAATGGAAAACACAAAACAGGAAAAGTAGAAGGTTAGGGCTATATTCATAATATGGATAGTATTTTTATTTTGTGGTCTATTAGAAATTTATTCCTAACTTATAATACTAAATAAATAATACTTCTAACTTAAAAATAAAATTTAATAAACACCTCAAATTCTGTCCTGAGCCCCAAGTTTTGTCACTCAAATATTGTTCCTCTGGCACTCGTCGAATGCCAATTAACATTATTCGACTATAATGAACTTATCAAGTGTCGTTCAAGTTATATTTCCCAATCTGTAGCGAAGCAAGTGCTTTATGTCAGTTTGTGATAAAACTTCATGTTAGTGAGCCAGCTAATGTGCGGCGTTATATGCCTTGGGACTTGAGAGCAAGTATGTACAGTAGATTCATAAACGATCCATGAAAACCAGTACATAATGTCATAATCTCGTACTTTCTAGGTGTTATACTTACAAAGGTTCTTCTCTTATGCCATAGAGAATATGATTACTTTCCTTGAATCAGTAAATCATTCGATTATCAACTAAATAAGGTAATTACAAATCATCATTGCTGAAGTAGTTGGCTGCTTTCTAGGAGTCGTTTTCCCTTCCAACACTGCTTCTAAGAAGAGTTCTATATTTGTGTTTTCTTGCCATTTCATCTGTTCCTAGCCCTAACCTCAGGACTTAGACCATTTGGTCGTTGTAATGAGTTTTAGTTAGTTCTAAGTGGGATCCATGACACCAATTATGGTACCATACTTTTTTATATTTTAGACCCATAATTCACTAAATTTAGAAGACAATATATACACTTAATTTTTTCGCATTATATCGTCATATCAGATTGTATAAAGCCAACAATGACACCACAGAATAAAGTGAATAACGTGATTTTAACTAGGGAACTATCCTCTTATGGTGATGTCAACATGGAAAGAGCAATTTTGCAAGGGCTCGATTCTCGGGTGCGTCCATAAATGTCACCAACTCCCACGGTTGCTGAATCATCAAGACTCGGGGTAGTCGAGGGTCTCAAGTGGTAGGTCGTGATTGGTCCCACGACGTCTTGAGATGGTCAGGTTCTGGTACTGCCGAGGATGAGGAAAGCACTGTGGCCACACTAATACCTTGTCCAGTCAAGGTATCAGGAGCGAAATGAAAATGCCGGGCAGTGCGATAGCATCGAAGGCGACGTGAAGTCACAACCAAAGCCTACTCTGGAAGGGTCGTTAAGGTTAGAGGGCATGTAATAAGTTATATAGTTCATAAGTTTGGTAATCACAATAGAATGGAATTACGAGTAAAAAAGAACAATTTTGGATGGGATATCATCTAAACGGGCATCATAATATTGATGAGTTCCTTATAACACTTTGATTCTCAGAAAGGATGGTAAAGTATCGAGACGATAAGTAGCGAAAGATCGCTGGAAACTTCCCCAGGCACTAGAAACGCCTATAATTGGTACAACACTTTAGCTAGGAAAGACTGACAGGGCTCCATCGAAAAATTTAGTCTGTTGCATTTCCTCAAAAACTTGTGAACAACTTTGATCTAGATACTAGGCTAGGAAAAGGATAGGTTGACCGATTTATGAACCGTTAAACTCGCGCGAAAATTTTTGGACTGGCTGTTATAGAGCAATTAGAGTCAACTTGTAAATCTAATATGGAAATCTAATTCAGGGTTCTGTCGAGGGAATCGTGCTCAGAGAGCATATTTACGACTTGGCGAGACTTGACTCATGATAGAAAACTTGAATATCGTCTAGGTTTGTTGTTGGTTTATCTGATTTGTGAGAATGCGTTGTTGAAAACCAATTGAATTGTGCCTGGATAACTTTTATAGATAATATTGTATGTTCAACAGCAATTAAATGAATCGTGCGTTCAATTATAAATATGGAATAACCGAGCGGCATTAACCAACAGACATAGGTTTGAGTACGTTTTGTGATTTCTTATAATATATATAATAGTTCAGTTTTTTCAACGCACACGATAAAAAGAGAGAATACTATCAATATTACCCAAAACTGTTTCATAAAATTACATAGCAAAAAGCTGTATTACTTTGCGAGGAGATCATTAAAGAAAGTGGCGGAACTATACATATGATATACAGGCACATTTTGCTGCTTCCAGCCGTTTTGATATCTCTTATTATAATATTATGCTATCTATCTACTTGATTTATATGTAAATATGACAAGTTTAGTCATAGTATATAGTTCGCGTAATGGTGTGTTTATCGAGAAACATTAAGGGATCTTTGACTAAAAAATTCTTATTGGGGCATAGCTAATAGATCATGAACATCATCAAGCCCCTCTGAGGCAGATGGCGTTTTACGTCCAAATCCTTGGGGGTGAAATCAGATCAGCTATTAATGTATTGTTGTACACGTAAAGTATGGTGCACCCAGATGTGCAAACTTATATATAACGCGTCCCATTAGCCAATCTTCCAATCATCGAGTGGTTCATTGCCTATGGATATAACGAGGAGATCCTCAATAGAAAAGATATCAACCTTTATTACATACACTTGACCTATACCAGACTTTCTATGAGTTTTTTCTTCTTTATCGCAAATTTCTCTGCATATCTATGGGCAATGAATAACTCGATGATTGGTAAATTGGCTGATGGGACACGTTATATTATAACATAGCAAATTCGGTGCCAATTTGTATCTGTTACGCATCTGTCTGTTAATCTACAACTGTCTGCAAATCATATATTTTCATATTAAGTTGATTGTTTAAGAAATAGTTCAGGATTGACTTTTTTCATAATTTGGTCCACTTGCCTTGTAATAGTTTACGGGATCCCACTATATAAACCTATATATACAAAACAATGATAACAATATTATTATAGCGGTTTATGAACCACCTCCTAATACCAAAAACTAAAATAGGAAGTTTTAGTAAAATTGGGTTTACAAGACTTCTATAATAGCATCTTCATCTTCATCTTCATCTTCATCTTTCACTAATTCAGACAGTTTATGAACATCTTGGATATCTTCAGCATCGTCTCTCATCAAAACTTGAACCAGCCGTTCGCAATGAGTTACAACCTGCTCATCATTAACGTTTTTATGCAATTCTCTGATTATAACATAGACATTCTTTTCTCGCATATAACCTCTAACCTTTTTTGAAGTTGACAGCAACAACAAACATTCAACATAAGTTGCCAGTATTGAAGTATCACTGTCACGCTTTTTTTCGGGAGGAAGCAATTGCAATTCATCAGGTAATTCAAACATCTCTTCATCGGAAATTGAATCGGAACCTGAGGCTAAAGGAAGAAGTATGTATTGAAGTAAGTTAATGTCTTTATCAAAAATTAGCTTTTCGTGTGATGAAATGTCAAACAGGCAGTTTTTTATTGTAGACGACACGCCTTTTCTTCGAACATGAGATTCATGTTGAGTGAAGACTAACAATTTCGTTATAGGAAAGTCGTCATTGTCAGTACTGGCATTAGTTGCTGTAATAAAGTAGTCTCGCCCCTTTTTAAACCTTGAAAGATCGGAGAAAAAAAATGCAAGATAATCAAAGTTTGCAAACTCATTAAATTGTCTTTCACTTCCTTTCACAAAACAATCCATTAAGCAGTCAATTATTTTTGAACCATCTTTAAAGTGCGACACTCCCTGAGAACGATTTGGAACGGAGGTAAGTTGCGAAGTTGAGTAAGTCATATCAAAGACTGAAGTGATCGCATCTTTTTTGGCCAAGTTGGACAAAAACATCGAAAATAGATCAGCTTGTTTTTGAGTAGTATTACAAATCTGATTCGCAACATAATGGATAAGATCTTTGTCTTCGGCAAGGAACTCTAAAATTTTATCGTCGTCACAAAGATTAACCAAGATGGTCAGAGCTTGATTGATGGTAGTGTTTCCTGTAGATTTAATGAGATTTTTTAGATCCTTTATAGGCTCAAAATCATTGTTTTTGAATATGAAAATGCTGGAACCTTGAGAGTAGCCTACGAGATTTGATAAGGCAACTTGTCTAATTGCAGGTTGTTGAGCATGTAGAAACTCTACTAGCTAAACATAGAGTATTAGAGAAAAGTTTTGCGATAAGTCCCAACTGTGGAATACTTACATCTATCAAATCTGACGACATTGGAGCTAATCGGAGTGGTCAAGCAAGTTTATAATTGAAATTTTGAGGTCAACTAGCACAGTTATTGGAGCAATGAAATATAGCTGTTTTCTGTCAATAACTTGACCATCAATATAAAACCAACGGCTTGCCTCTTTGAGTATCCTGTCCTGCTACTGGAATATACAAGGAACCGAAAGAAAATATTTCAAGTTCTGTTAAATATTTTTGGTATAAAATTTTAATACTTAGAATTTGAGCTGCATGTTACGGTATGCCTTAAATTTTTGACTTATAACCTAAGCTATAAGCGTATATAGATAGTATCACTGTTACTACTGTATTCAGTAAAATAAACTAACGTGTCAGTCTCATAAATTTCCGTAATTCTCCTTACCAAATTTATAACATTATTATATATTATCATCTCCGTATTGTTATATTGGCCCTCTGCACTAAAAAAATATACTGTTTCCGACTAGTAAAATGGGGAACTCGGCTAAAGCACAAGGATACCTAGATCAGCTCGATTTTCAAAGGGCCGATTCTCCTTCTAGGGCCGAAATTCCCAATTTGATTAGGAAATGCTTGAAACACAGTCCACAGGATAGCAGTAAGTAAACTACAAAACAACCTGGTGCAAACTCTTTTCAACTAACTGAGCTTTGAAGCTTTTCTAAATGTCGCATCAATTGAAAATGATCTAATTTCACTTCTTCAGAGACACCAACTAGATCAACTCACTGTACAAGGAATCCCTTTTCAAAGCGAGCTAGACAAGTTCGCTTTACAATTAGAGCAGTATACATCGGCTCCAACAGGTAACATTGAGCACGATTTCATCATCAATACTGTATTCTTGCATGTTTTACTACTGAAAGGAAATTTCGTTGATGTTCTTTCCAAGGCCAAATCATCTTCTGGATTCTCCTTAGCGACATCATATGGTAGAGTATGTAAAATTAAGCAGGTGGCCATTATCGGTGCTGCACAAGAAGCTCAAGGATTGGTAACTGATGCAATCAATACATACAAATCATCCGACTCTTTTCTTTCTCAGATAATGGTGTACCAAGAGGGGTTGAGGTGGGGAGAGCATGTCACTTACCGATTAGTGATTTTGGCAAATTCATCAAGCTATAATAATCAGACATTGATGCACCATGCACTCTCAGGATTCAATAGCGTTTCGAAGGCAATAGACAAGAAGGGTGCAAAAATCAATGGACAAACCACACAAAGAAGATTGACTGTTTTAAACATACATTTTGTTTTTTCATCTATGGCGTTGCAGCAAAACCCAGATAATCCTGAATTAAGAACAGAAGTTGAAGAAGTGTCTCAGCGTTTCAAAGATACCTTATTTTCTTCTTCTGGAAACTTTACATCCAACTCTTCAAATACTTCTATCGAGCAGTTTGTTGATTCATTGTTCAACAACTGGCAGTCAGTTGTAAAGTTTCATGGACCACTCGATTTGGTGGTGAATCCTCAAGACATCAAATATACCGAGAACATACTAATTATTTTGCAACAGGCTGCAAAGAAAACATTTCACTCTTGCGCTATCATGAGATACTTAGTTTTTGTTCTTTCTTCTCTTGGGCAGTATGAAGAAGCTCTGCTCGCTTTCAATACGTATACCGCATATCAGGAAAAAGCGAAAATCAGAGCTGCCAGTGCAAAGCCTTCGGCTGGGATCATCCAAGATGAAAGTATACAAACGGGTGACAATGACAAGGCTGTTGTAAGGGTGTTTGCAAAAGCGATAGACATAACCGTTCTGATCAAGAAAGACGGTCCGCTAGCTAAACAGACGGCTGATACTTTAAGAAGCTGGTTGAATAATGAGAACCTTATTACCTCACAAAAAGGTAATGGGAATTTAAAACAGAAAAAGACGCATGAAAAAGGAAACAGTTCTATTATAAGCGCAGATTTGAGTGATGGATTTGCCTTGGTTTGGGCTTCTATCGGGCGCGCCTATTCTTTATATGCATCTCAATCTACCACATTGGAAGAACATCAAGAGGTTTATAAATTAGCTGTGCTCTCTTATGAAAGTTCATTAAGCTACCATCCTCAAACACCACAATTTTATTTTGATGCTGCTTTACTGCTTGCCGAAAACAGTCAACTTAAGGACTCAATGAGAGTAGCTAAAGAGGGTCTTCTAGTCGACTCCAGTCATATTTTATTATGGCATTTGATTGGGCTGATATTAGCCGCGATGGAAGATTACGAGAAGGCGCATCAAGCTGTTTCAAATGGGCTTGCCATTTTTAGTGAAAAGGCAGGTGAAAGTGGACATTATCTACTTGATTCTGAGAAATCGCAATTTCTACAACTAAAAATGACTCAAGTTGCAATAAAAGAGGCATCAGAAGGAATTGATACAGCGTTGGAGCTAGTCCCTGAAGTTTTTAACCTTTATGGGTTTCTTTATCCCACTTCGGACAAAGATCAGTCTACGAACAAGGACGAAGCCATACGTCAGGAAGACAAACATGATCAGGTATCACTTATTAGTACAGTCAAATCCAGGAAGTTTAAAATCAACAGGACGATCAGTCGCACAACATTCAGGAGCTCTAAACCCAACCATGAGTCTGTTCCCAACGTGCCAAGATTATCAACCACTGCTAAAGTTACACCTCCAGTGAGGAATTCTAGTTCCACTCCATCGGCTCGAAATGATTTGAGTGCTCTATGGACATGGGCAGCAAGCTTATATAGGAGAGGCGGTCTACTAACTGATGCTTTTGAATCTCTTAAAGAAGCTGACATTGCGGGGGGATTTAAATGTGAGATTCACGTTGAGAGAGGACTTCTGTTTTTTGAACAAAGAAAGCATGCCTCATCACTGGTAGAGTTTGAAAACGCTCTAGAAATTGATCCCTCTAACTCGAAGGCCATAGTCGGGTTTTCCCAGCTGATATACGAAGAATCGCAACATGCCGGTACGTCTCCCATATTTATGAGTCACAATGATGAACTTGCTGCTATCACTAGAGCGCAAGGTCTCCTAGAAATTCACATACAAAGTGGTCTAGGATTCAACTGTGCCGAAGCGTGGTATATGATGTCACTGTTCAAAGAAAAAGAGGGTGATCAGAATGGTGCTATTAACGCTTTGTGGCGATGTGTTGGCTTAGAAGAAGCAAGATCTGTAAGGGCTTTTGGGATTCTTAAACTGTCGTGATATTTCTATGGAAGTCACTCAACATGTTTACAATAGTTCAACGCTTTCGACCAGTACCCCCTAATCTTAACTTTTGATATATTCTGGCTTTTCGAATTTAATATAATAGATCTTGCAGTAACATAGTATATATATATACAGGGGGCTAACATAATGTGAACCAATCGCTGTCTGAGCCACTTAATTTTTACTGAAAAAGCTAAATTCCAAACCTTCCAAAAAATAAAAAAATTCATAAAAATAGTATATATTGAGTTGAACTGGAGAAAAGTATAATCATATTATTCTTCAGAAGTAGAGGTTTTAGAATATTATAGACAATTTGTAAATACAGTTATTCATCACTCAGAATCTCAGTGTTTTCCATACTGACTTGCAACAGGGTCATGAAAGTCTTACCAGCTTTTGGATTGACAAGTATTGCCTCTCAAAGACCTGTTATCAAGTTATCCGTACACCCATAAGATTTGCCTGGTAGTAAATAACCGTTTTAAGGCATTTTTGGAGTTTGAGATTGCCTTTGATCGTTGTGTATAGAGAAGTCAAAGCTATCCAGCTATTTTAGAAATTTTAATATTTTTATTGAATTTTTTCATTCTTCTTTTATATTTCCCCTCCGGCTCATGTACTGTACACATCAAATTGTATCTAAAAAGGCCTTTTATCTCAATGATTCATTATACAATGATCAGGATGGTAAAAACTCAAGAAGAAGATATGAAATATGCACTCCAAGATGTAGAGATAGGACTATCAGACCAAAGAGCTGCAAGGGAGAACTCAATCGACAGAACTATATTATCCATAAGACTCAAAGATATAAAATCAATTCAGAGAAGTAAGAAAAGACTGACAGAGAAATCAGAACAAAGGCTAGCTGGCTATATACTCTCACAGGAGGCGACCGGAAGTCCCCCCTCTCATAGGACTAACGGCGTCCAGTAAATCAGATAAACTAAACAGAGATAAATACACTGTAGGAAAAACGGGCTGAAATATCCAGATAAAGAGTATCTGGAATAGAAAAAACTATATTATTGAAGGTGTTTTCTCTTGCAAGGCAGTTGGTGTATCTAAGATACCTATAATGAACTTTGCTGACCAATTACGCAAGTTTCGGAGATGGGAAATCGTCATGGAATCATTTGCAATATTGTAAAAGCGGGAAAATAAGAAGGGAACGGAAAGAGATGACTGGTAGTCACATTTTCCATGCTTTAGAGCGCTTGGATGTGTCTTACTTCGGCCCTTTGAATACTAAATACAAATTATACATAAACGACAGTGGCTATCGACCCGAGGGGCCGGTTGCAAGAAAGAGACTGTTTCTAAAGCTTTATCAAAAGGCTAGATATGACGCATTAATAAAGGACAAGGGGAAAAACAACTGCGCGGGATGGAGGAAGACTGGGAAATGGCCTGTCAATATATCTGAACTCTTGAACAGTAGATATGTCATTCCTCAGAAAATACAAGAATATGTGCCAGTTTCAAGTAGTCCAGATAAATCACCGAGTCAAACTATATACCCCAAAAAACAAGAAAAAATCAAAGGATCAATGTTTATCAACTCTAAAAATGGTTGACGATGTTTTTTCGGATTTTAAGTCAAAATCTACCTCTACTGAAGAATCCAGAAAACCCAACCATTTTTATAGAACACTCACAAAAAATGTTAGCAATATGGCTTTTGAGATAAGCAGTTGTAATTCTACAATACGAACCTACGAGATTAGGGACTCTTGCCCTAGAAAAACTAAACGAAAAAAGGTCAAAGGCTCGCAGCAACATATTGCAGTCAGTATGGAAAACATTGAGATTCTAAGTGATGATTGACTGTATTTACAAATTGTCTATGATATTCTAAAACCTCTACTTCTGAAGAATACTATGATTATATTTTTCTCTAGTTCAATTCAATATATACTATTTTTATGAATTTTTTTATTTTTTGGAAGGTTTGGAATTTAGCTTTTTCAGTAAAAATTAAGTGGCTCAGACAGCGATTGGTTCACACTATGTTAGCCCCCTGTATATAATATTATATACATGGTATATATTCCACACCTAGCTAATTCTTAAGCTATACGAAATATCGGGATCTGTTACTATTAGAAACGAATGAGCATACAATTATTTAATAAGACACATTGGAGTTTGCGGATGTTTTATTTCGATTTTTCCTTTTGATAATAATACAATAAATGTGAAATAAATCTAGTACAATGATGCCTTATTATTTCCTCTCAATAGTATTGGTAGCGAGCTTTTTGTTACTCAAAAAACATCAACAATCAATGCCACCGAATTTAAACAGTCAAAATAATAAACTACAGTATATTTGCATATTTGTAATAAGCCATGAAGAGCTCTGAACCTCCGGATAGTTAAACAGTTAGCAGAGCGACAGTTTAATGACGAAAGGAAGTTTTGGATTGATTTGACACTAGCTAGGACAAAGGCCCTAAAGCAACTATACTAGAAGTCAGGTTACTTGTTTCTGTTATTATCAAAGTCAACTTCTCTTATTTTGAAGTAGTCATTCAGTAACTTTTAGCTCTCTATTTCTGTATGATCAATTACATATAACGGGTGTAAACTCTAGCTTCTTGAATCCATAAAATACCAAAGCTGGTGCAATACGTTCTTAATGAATTTTCCATTTAGGGGGGTGGGTTGCCTTTTTGAAACAGCTAGTTGAAATCTTACATGGTTGTAGCTAGTTTGAGATAAGTTAAATATCTCTACTGTACTTGTGGACAATGTTAGATAAATTTGTGGTATTGTTGTACTAAACTCCGTAAACAAATGAAGTTACTTTCTTTGACTAAATCATACGGCCAGTATTACTGATACACCAATAAGTTAATCTGTACACATAGATATAAAAAGAATCAGTCCAGATTTTTCCATATTAGAGATGTAGGAGTTCAAGAACCCACTACTTGTCCCAAAAATATAAACCATGTTACGTGAAAAAAACAATGAATTGTGCGATGCTCATTGAATGATATACTGTATAGAAATAAAAATTTAATGGACCACAAAAAAATATATATTATATTATATTATATGAAAGGCATGAATGTATTTTTGAATAATTAATCTTGTACATAATATATTATATACCCAATTAACAATCACAGTAGTTGTATTAAAATTTAGCATAAAATTAAATATTTTTGTGGTGTAAAATATCTTGAACAGCAGCTCAGATGGAGAAAATCAACGATGATGCAACAACGAAAGTCTATGTAATACTATCAGATGAATAAAATATACAGTCCTCGGTATGCATCTAAATAGTTTTTTACCAACATCAGACATCAAACATCAATTGTTAATCAGATAGCATCTTTCAGAACCAGTACCCCGTCACTTAATTTTGCTACTTTAGGTACCATCTCTTTAAGCAATTTATTATTGTCGGGGTGTCGTCTAAGCTTAGGCTTAAGGATACTTAATAGACTCTTGGTTGTAATGCCACCCTGTCTAATAACGGATCTCACATCTTCTTCTGTTAAAATGTCAGTTCCAGATGGCTCCTGAGTACCTGCGACAGCCGGCTCACCCTTTGATACCAAAGTTGAAGGAGAATTCTGCCGGGTGACTCCGTGCGAGTTAGAGATGTCAGCTTCAATTGAAGATGTCGAATTTGGTTCAGTTTTAATCTTGGGTTTTTTCGGTTTTTTCATATCATCTTCGGCTTTGGGTCTCTTAAGATGAGGATTCCATAAATCAGCTGGGAAATTGGACAAAAGTTTGGGTTGCAGCTGTAAAATTACCAAACCAGGAGGTAAATTGGTAAAAACTTTTTTCCCCGTTGATTCATCAATTTGAAAAGCATACCTGTTCTTCTTTTTCTTCTTATCCTTTTTCAACTTGTCTTTCTTTAATTTTTTGTCTTGTTTGGGAATAGGATTATTAAGAGCAGGCAAAGTTCCATTAGGCTTGGTGAGTTCACTGAAATCACCAGATTCAGTTTTGATTGAAGTCGAGCCTTCTTGTGTGACAGCAGAAATTTCCTCTTCATCTGCAGATGATTCTTCTTCCGTGGCATAAGGATTGATGTCTTCGTCACTGTCGTAATTAACATTGTGTTCCAAGGATATCAAAGATTTGACAAGTTTTTGCCCAGTTTTATCCAGGTTAGTTTTCTCTTCATTTTCTTCCTCCTCAAACAGAGCATCAGTTGTGTCACCTCTAAGTTCCTTTTTAATTTTCTTTTCTACCTCTTTAACGTCCTCTTCATTACCTTCCATCATGGGTGCTTCTTCATCATCAGCAAACTCTTCATCAAAATCAAGTTCTTCGTGATCTTCAGGTCTCCTAATAGAGTCTTCATCTTGCATTTCCTGATCAACTGTTCTAAACCTTCTTCGCATATTTAAAGGCTTTGAGGCTCTTTCGTCATTCTCGCCAGGAAAATATTTCATGACCCATCTATTAGCTTGTTCACCTTTTTGCATTCGTTTTTCCGCTTCTTCGGCAGATAGTGTTTGGTATTTGTTCCTGGGTGTCATCTTGTAGTACTTTTCGGCAGGAACCATTTTAAACCCGTCTTTATCGAAAACAAACAAAACAAAACTTTCTGCTTGTCCTGCTTCATAATTTCCTACCCAGGTATTTTTTCCATCAAAATCTTCCATAACCCAAGGGTAATGTTCTTCATATCGTAGTTTTCTTGCATTTTCGTCTCCCAATATAACTTGCCTTGTCTTTTTTTGGAAAGGGTTGACTTTAGAGCGTCTGGCACCCCCATCTGGAGCTATTAACGAGAGATCAACCTGCTCCGATGGAACCTTCCCTTTATCATCCTTTTTGTTTTTTTCATCACCCTTTTCATCAGGTTTCTCTGTCTTGATTACCGAGTCAGCATCTGGCATAGGCTCGTCATGGTCATCTTCGACTCCACTCAGTGGTTGACCATTAAGCAGTGCTTGTGCATTTCGCTTTCTCCTTTCCTGAAGTTCAGCCAAAGTTAGCTGATTTTGCATATTTCTAGGATCTTTTCTATGCAAACGAACAGGTTGAGTAAACTGGTGTGCGGGATCAACTGAAGTTTTTGAATGAAACTTCATAATATGATGACGAAGTCCAGCTATCTCTTCTGAAGTGCAAGATCGAAGCTTATAGTCTGTAAAACTGGCGGTATTTGTATCTTGACGATTACTAGCTGCTGTTCCACCAGTCCCCAATACATTGGGGCCTCGGGTATTTGATGAAATTGGCTTTACAGAGTCTCGGGAACCAGTTGCATTCGATGGTTTTTTGATAGGATTAGACCTTCTCAACGGATTTGCACTAGCAGACTTTTTCTTGATTAAAGGACCGGAAGGTGCCATTTACGATATATAAATAATGAAACAACAAAGTGGTAAGGATAAAGAATAAGCAAGAAAGAAGTGGAGAGGTAAATTAATATTAGTGTTGCATACGGTGCTGATGTATGATGTATAATACAGTACAGTGCATTATACAGAACAGTATAAGACTTGATACTTGGAGAATAATTTCAACTGTAGCGCAAAGTTATTTTTACCAGCCTTCACAGAGTGAACACACACAAATCATGTTTCGTTTCAACAACTAAGGTGCGATATCATAATATCCAACTTTTCATGTCCTTCTAATTGCCCCAACCCTGAAGGTTTTTATTGACTCCAGATGTTGCCACTCAGAATTATTAAGACTTGGTAGCTTTTATAATCAGAAATTCCAACAATGAGTGTATGGAAGAACAAAATATTGTACGTGAGAGCCCTGAAGTGTTTATTGGTGTGTGTTTGATTCTAATGTCGCAGCGTGGCTTGGTTTACAGTGTGTAGCTCTGCTGTCGGAGTTATCTACATATCAAAGAAGTAAGCATGTATCGTTTTTATAATCATCATATTTGAACAAGAACTGATCGTGTGGTGTTCAGGCTTCTTAATCAAGCGAAGAGAGACAAATTTGACGAGCTAGGTATGTAACATATTTCTTCCTGTTTTATTTTATTGTTCGTTATCTATTTTTGTTGGTGCTACTTCTAACACTTCGCTCATAAGACGTTAAGCAATACAGAGCAGGCGAATTTGTCGGGCCCTCAGAAGTACAAAGGAAAAGCAAATATGAAGGTGCTGGAAACTCGTACATGGTATGTTGATGTCATATGGACGATATGACACAGAACTCACATTTTGCAAATTGCAATGTTGTCTAACCGCATATTTAGGGGAGAGTTCGTAGCTACGACAAGTTGAGTTTTAAATGGTGGTGAATTTTCATTCAACCAACTGACTTGCTATGTAAATAAATAAATAAATAAATATATCACTGCCTATCAATCTACCCATAAATTTCTCTGGCCAATTGTGGAGTATCATAAGTTCTGAATATATCCAAATATAATATGATTACTACTGTAAATTTTATAATTATACACAAGGTTATGAGATCATATGATAGAGTCAGACAGACCCAACATTGTAAATTTAATGTTGTAATGTTGACATTCTTTTTAAATTGGAATTACTATTATAGTAACTTCATCTTTCTACCTTTGCTTCCATATACTAACACCACCACAGCATTTTGTAAGCTTCTCTTCTCAAGTTCAAATCTCTCGAACAATTCCCATTTTGTTGCTTGTCTCTGTGATCCTGCCTTAAACCAATTTCTACAAGTTTGTCTACATATTTATTCTTGACTTGTTTCTACACTGCTGACTTTATAAAAGGCTTGAGAAGCGTGTTTTCGCACTACAATAATGTACAATTCTAGTGTTCCTAGGAAAAAATCCAAGCGTTGGGTTGTAAACAAGAATCACACCTACGATGATGATTCGTATGTATTTTCATCCCCTTGCTACCACTTAAGTTAACTGGTTATTTATAGGAGCGATGATGACATATATGTTGATGATTCACCAGTCCCTCCGATGCCTACAGATATTTCCAAAAACAACTATACCGATACATCTTCCTCTGGTACTGGCTTGATATCTTCAGTTGGGACCCTTATACTACCAAGTGAACAAAAAAAACTGGGAAGGCTTAGTCCTATTCTTAAAGAGCCTGAATCTGCTGCTATTAATGCACCAATTATCACTTCTTCTGAATCACAACGCGAATCCATCGTTAGTTTATCTACAGAGCAACACAGATTACACGAAGAGTCGTTAACACAGGATAATGAGCACAACATTTCGAAATTAGATGGTGTAGGAGATATTGATAACTCAGTACAAAATGGTCTAAATGATAGTGCTACTTACAATGTGTCTATAGAACATGCTGTACAAAAAAAAAAGAGTTCTGTCAGCATATCCGATAACCCACAGCAAGAAAACGAAGGTGATATTAATAACAGACGTTATTTGTTTTCAGAATCTTCTACTCAACCTTCGGTTTTGACTGGGGATATTGTGGCAAATTCGGACCTATCCTCGATTAGTTTTAATGGCAAAAACGAGCTATCAACTGAAGAATCATCACGACCGCACAAACTTTGCGTATCGGAAGAAAAAGTTTCGCCGGAATCGTCAAAGGATTCCCAATTTGAAGTGCCAATTAGGGACTCCGTTATCAATATGGATATTGAATCTTTTGAAGTTGAAAAAGCTACCTCGGTAGATTTATCAGAAGGTCGTAAAAGCCCACTTTTAGTATCTACTGTTACGCCGCGATTTCCAAATGATATGTCTGATACCGAAGATCAAATCTCCCTTGATCCTGATAATTCTAATGCCACGAAATCACCTTACTTGACTCTCCCAAGCCAAACGAGATTTAATTCGCAAAATGATGCAAGCTTGGTTTCTCCAACTGATTCTTTATACAAAACTGATTTATCTGAATCAAATACTGCTAATATTGAAACCCCTATGAACTCAATTTCAACAGAAAATAAACAAGCCCAATTGCCACTACCCCAACCAGAAAATTCTTCTTTAAAGATATTAACTGAACAACGGCTTAAGAACCCCAATCTTGAAGATAGCGCAAGTGAGTTTAACAGCTATTTTGAAAACATTACTCAAAGAGTCAGTCGTCTGAACGATATTGCAAGTTCACCTATGACGCAGCTGTCAAACAACGTAGATGCATCCGTATTGAATCATAGCGATGCAAGACAGTCACAAAACGGGGAAGACGATTTGTTGTTATCGAAACCAAAATTGTCATGCGATTCTACATCTTTGCCTGAATTAGATGAGGGCTTAATAGGAACCAAAACTTCAAATTCGAACGGTTCTGAAACCATTGAAAAACAAAGGGAAACAAGCGTTAATTCCACCAGAAAATTTTCTGCTGGAGATGATTGTTATAATGATGATTCTTTTGATGATGATATTTATGAATTTTACGCAGAAGCATCAGATGAAGAGGCTAATAGCCGGTATGAACAACCACGAAAGTTCTCCGATACCACGAGAACTTCCACTCCCCCTTTACAACTGGTTTATCCACCTACTCGTTCAGAGGCAAATAAAACCATTAATAATGTCAGCATGGGCTTGTCAGAACAATCTAATACAGTTAAAACAGATCGCAGTATGAACAATGAACCCCGCTCGAGTTCTCATGTATATAAATTGCTAGTGAAAAGTTTGGACGACAGATCACATAATACGCAACAGCCCAGTACTTCTAATACAAGCTTGTACAACACACCAAAATTAACAGAAGAAGTAAATGAAATACGTACCATTTCTTCAACAACAATGGGAAACTCCTATGATGAGAACGAAAAAACGCCTACAACGGTTCTTGGAATTATTGATGCACCTTCTCGATATGACGACAAAATAATTTCTGAATTAAATTCAGAATTCCAAAATACCAATTTTGGCACTGAAAATCACGATGCGCGCACTGTAAAGTCTACACCCGATCCCCAATACATATCGCAACAAACGGTTATCAACGAAATTCCAAGAAATAACGTGAATACCGAGTGGGCAAAGGAAAAGTCGCTTTCTCTTGAAGTTGAAGTTGAAACGGTAAATGATATCAAGGATGATCAGACTTCTAGCGGCAAGACACCTATCCAACAGAAGGAATTGGAAAATGATATTATGGAATCGTTTAAAAATCGTAAAAATTCTGAATCCAAAAGTTTCCCTGCACGTCAAGAGAAGTTACGAGTCACTGAAAACCCTGAAAGTCCAGGCATACCAGATCCTGAAATTGCAGCTTTATATCGTGACACGACAAAGTTTTTGGCTAGACCGCTGAGCACCTTAGGCGACGAGCTTCTTAATACTAGACCACTTTCTCCTCAAAAGTCTCACGAATCGCCGTGCCGAACAATAGATGAAATTTTGGAAAACACAGAAAACGGTAACAAATTACAATGTGTCAGTTCCTCCTCATCTTGGGAAACCGAAGCCCTTGGTGCTTCCACTGACACCCGGTTTGCGGCTAAACAAATTTTGAGTCAGCATACTGATGAAGCACTCTCTCAGAAAACTATGACTGATACAGGGGTAAATGTAGCCAAAAATCCTTCACGGCTAAATGCAAAACGGTCAATTTCAGTAAGTTCGCAAAATAGTTTAGACTCATCGACACATGATTCTTCTAGTTTTAGATCTAGCCATTATAGATCGCTTATTTTGGACGAAGATATAGTACCGGGAATTAGGAACAGTCCTTCTCACGAAGAACTGATGAGACAGAAAGAAGCTGAGCATGATTCCGAATTTGCATATTTGCACAGGAACGATACTACAGCAACGAATCAAACAAGAATTACTACCCCTGGCGCCACCTTAAAGGAACCAAGAAACTTGATTGCTGAAAGACTAAATAAACCTCCTGTATTTGATTTCGCGACAATATTAACGAAGCCAAAGTCTGAAGAACGAAGAAAACTTTTCCAAGAAGCTAGAGTTGCTGAGTTTTCCTACTCTTCAGGGTTAGATACTTGGCTAGAAAGTATATCAGGAAAATCCGACGAACATGCTTTAAAATCAAAAGGGGTATTCATAACACCTACAAAAATATCGCATGCGCAGACATCCATACCTGTTCAAAGAACTTTTTCCTCCTCGCTGAAAGCGTCTGCACTAAAGCCATCCAATTTCAAGTCTAACATCGGAAAATTTAACATAACAAAGGTAGGGGAGCGGTCCACTCATGCTGCAAAAGATTTTTTTGCTAAGGGGAAGAAATTCATGAAATCATCAGAAAAATAAGATATTTCATACCAGGATAACTGTGTTTCTGCTTTGTGTATCATCATCCCAATAAGAAATATACCGTTTTTTGTTGGATTTAAAAGAACCCTTATATGATAAGAAGCTTGGCCGGAAGAACTCATAATAGGGCACCTTTTTTGTAATTTGGTAAATACTAACATTCAAATCAATTCAGGACCTTCAAGTTTGGTTTGGCATAATACGATACGTGAAAAAATCAGAAATTTGGGACAAATTTACCCACAAATCTTAAGGCAAAATTGCCGAAAATCAGATGAATTGGTAGACTTAGTTTCATAAGTAAGTTGATGGATAAATAAATGGCTATGTTGCAATTTTGAAAATCTTGTGTCTGAGAATTCAAGTAGCGTTCAAAATTTGGTTCAATATTTGTGATGAATCTGTCCACTATTTACCAAAGACCATAATATTATATTATATGAGCTCGTTAAAGTCGACCAGCAAAATATATTCAGGGTGCTTTCCAAATTTCGATACTAAAATCATATACTAAAATGTGTAGGAAATGCAAAAATATATCCATTAAATTATATAATAATAATATTTTTATTTTTATTTTTATTTTTATTTTTATTTTTATTTTTATTTTTATTTTTATTTTTATTTTTATTTTTATTTTTATTTTTATTTTTATTTTTATTTTTATTTTTATTTTTATTTTTATTTTTATTTTTATTTTTATTTTTATTTTTATTTT
>JAJMKR010000179.1:0-30811 GCA_030563945.1 Geotrichum australiense | reverse complement strand
TTGGCCGATATTTCCAGGGCTCTAACCGACATATCGCAAACTATCAAAGAGGCCAATTATGGAAACAACAAGGGAGAATAATTGTGGTTTCATGTAAATTGGGCAGTCGCATCTCTAAGACCTGCGACCAATTGGCAGACCATAGCAACGAGTTGCGCTGAATTATCACAAGACGTCTCTACTACTTTTCAATTTGTTGCCGCGGCTTTAGCGACAATGTTGGCTTTTGCTGGTTCTGGTCAAACCGGATAGAATACTTACGCACAAATATCTATCTATACGTTTTTGCAGAGTAATGACACCGATCTAAGCAGTTGGAAACTAAACAGCTTAATACAACTACGGTCAGTCTTGCTAGGATCTGTTTTTTAGCCTTCTGCACTTTTTGTTAGATAAATTAACAAATTCTCACATAGTTATCTATATCACCAAAAATTCTGTCTTTTTCCAGCTAAAATAACACACTCAAAGGTGTACTGTAAGGGTGCACGGGTGCTTAGTACGTACAGTACAACGATGAGGTAGCTCTAACAAACTCCTTAAGCTCCCAATGATAATTGGATCCATAGCTAAGGTTATAGACTCCAGTCTGTTTTTATGAGGCTCGGAAATAGAACATGAAAGCAATGTCTGGTATCATCTCTTTTTTGCAATTTGCAGTTGCATGCGTAGGACCCTTTTTTAACTTTTATCATTTCAAGATACTCACAAAGTTTCCATGGCCAGATTTCAGTTGTATGATTATTTAAGGGTCTCTCTATCAAATTTATTCAGGTAACTACGTAACATGGATTTTCTAACTCTTCTCGAAAGGTTGTAATCGCCATTGCCTACCAGTTTGTACTGTTCCCCTCTATCTGATCCTCTAAACTCCCTGTATCGCGATTTCCAGTTGGTATCGAGATTTTCAAGGGCTCTTTTCTTCACTTCCGCGTAACGAGCTTCTACCTCTCGGTCAGTTTCCTCCACCGCGTCTTCTTCTTATCTCTACGGCCTCTTCATCTTCCACTTTCTTTTCCGTGCTAACTTTCAACCTTCAGAGTCCTTGAACTTATCTTATATCTACGGGAAACAGGCGGTATATATACCTCCTTCTCTAGTAAAGCTGTCAGAGTTCCAACATGGGCACCCGGCAACCTTCTCGGCCCGATATTTGAAGTTATTTTAAGTTTATAATCTTGCTTAGCGTTTCCCCTACACCATACTTTAGATCCTCACTTCATAATCCGTCTAACACACGCCGCATACATCAACCTGAATGCTTTCTCAGAAACACCTTGTTTACTAGTGCCTCCCAATTTCACAACAGAATGACCATTTTGATAGCCTTTTTGGCACAAGCTTCCACATGGACGGAAAAGTTCAACGCCCAATCCAATTTTATGCCTAAAAGGGGTACCATTTCGCTTGCCTTTCTTCTTTCATCTTTGGGGAGCTGGAGTTCTGTCTTCGCCGTATGATTTTCTTCTTTGATGACGTCTACTAAAAATCAAGTCTTGTAAAAGTTTAACAAAAAAAAAGGTTTTCAGTTAGTCTAGCTATAAACTTTATCTTCTTATTATCCCCACTTTTGATATTGGTTGATTCTCTTTCTTATATTCTCACCCTTATTTCGTGGCACAAACAATCTTGCAACATCGATTAAATGGAAACAACAGGTATAGCAATCACAGTAACATCACTTCTCGCGATGTTACTGGTCGGGCAGTTCTATTCGAATTTCACTTTGGCTGATATCTCCACGGCATTAACCAACATAGCGCGAAATGTCAAGGCGGCCAATCATGGTAAAAGCGATAGCGAATCCTTGTGGTTTTATTTTGGTTGGGCATCTGCAACGCTGAGAACTTTAGCCAGTGGGCAGACTATAGTAACAGGTTGCGCTGAAATATCTCAAGGTGGCTCTATTACCCTTCAATTTGTTGCCGCAGCAGTAGCAGCAGTAGTGGCCTTTGCCGGTGCTGTTCAAACTGGATGGAACATTTACGTACATATATATACGTTTTTGCAGAACAGTGAATATCAAAATAGGCAGCTGGAAAAGAAACAATCTTAAACGGTATTGAATCAATCACGGCCAATCTTACTATGATTTTGAATGCTCAGATACAAGTAATAGGAGTATAAAACAATAAAATAGATGCTACTCTGCGAAGATGTGGCATAGATATATCGATACACGATTCCGCAATCAAAATATTATCAAATAAAAAGGGGAGAAAGAGGGCAGTGTGTCATATTTTTCATTCACTGGGCATACAGACACGCCTGAACTAAGACAAGTATACATGAGGTCGCGCACGATTGTGACAGACGAGCCAGCAACTCGTGAAACGCACGACGACCAGAACTTCAACAAGGGTGGTTTTGATGGTTTCATTGACTTCAACTACCAAAATGGTGATATATCAAGTACTTTATATGATTACAGAGGATACGATCGCGAGGTGCCATTCTATTTGGCCATCGACTGGAAGAAGTTAGGGGCATATTTCCAAATATTTAATGAAAATAACCGTGGTACAATAAGTGCAGAAGGGGTAGCAGCGTTTAGTAACGGGGGCGATCCTTCGGATATACTATACAAAGAATAGATAGTGATCGGTTGCTAACACTTCTAAACATCGGAAGTGAATGCGAAGCGTCAAGATACTATTAACGCGTACATGACCATTTGTAGTTGACGATATATCTAAAGCGGTTTGAGAACACTAATACTTTTTTGCTCATTGGGCAATTTTGATAATTTTGTAGCTTTGTTACCAAACCACATTTACATGTCTTCTTCATTGTTATTAGCATTGTCTGTACTACATTTACTTGTTTAAGTCTTTCACAAGCAAAGGAATATAAAAATTTTTATAGCTGTATAGACAAGTTCTCAACCATTGTATGGGCCTTAAATTTTAGTTACCTAGGCCACAATCTCTAATCAGCGAAACAATATTTGTACACACCAGTTACGAGCAGCCACTTTCCCTCTTTTTATTGTTTATTCTTAAAAATTTGCTTGTTTGTCTATTCAGTTGGTGGGTTTAAAAACTGTCAAAGATTTTTATATCGAATTCCATCGTGCATTCATACATAAATGTTATGATGATTGGCTGAGAATTTTTAATTTTTAACTATAACAAATTATATCATTAAGAAGAACAAACTTGTTACTCTAAAGCAAGAACAATAATAACATGTAAATTTATAAACATTTATACTCACTGTTAGAAAAATTTACTGAAATTAACAGTAAGAAGACTGTAAAACATGAAGGGCCATTAGTTCATTTAGCTTCCTGTATGAGTTTTCGGCTATAGTAGACTGTGCTAGTGCCAGGAGCTAAGCATATAGACGTTTTCAACACAATATCTGCCTAATAAATAGCTATGGAACTCTATTGATGAAGTTAGAATAACTCAGTCCATTAGAATCGTCATTGGGAACACTTGCGAAACCAATTGTGTAAATTTATGTAGTGACTAATATTTTTATATTAACTACTGTAAACTTCAAAAGGCTTTGGATGAAGTATTGAAAGTCCTTAGTAATATTGACAGTTCAGTTGAAAACAACTGCTCAGAATAGAAGATAGTTTTTTCATGCCCTTGCGATCTAATCAATGTGATTCATGAACAGTCGTGTTAGCTTCATTCTTCTTCCAAAGAAGATTATTTCTTAAAATATGACCCGTGTATTATCACGATATAAATAACCAACGACCAACCATCTTCATATTCAGGATAAGCATTTTCTCAGTTAGATACACCTTTTACATATTTGCCCATATATATGGCTTTACAATCAGTTTAGATATTTTATTCCAAACTGCCTTGACCCGTAGGACCTTTTGCGATTTTCTGAAAATCCATGTGTTCATAGACCTCTGTACCTTTTTCAACTGCTTCGTCAGTGCTTGATCATACGTATTCATATTCCTGTTTGCCAGCTATACTTGTTTTCGGTATATGTAGTTTTTAAAACCTAGCTCATGCTAACCACTTCAAACACGGTATATCGTTAAAACGATAAACATACAAAAGATTAATCAGTCGATAAACGGAGAACTAAGAGAGATAAAGAGTAAACGTTCTATTTCAAGGGTGTAACATAGATATTGCTAAGTGGGGTATTTTACAGTCACTCTAGTCTCTATTATAAGCTAAATAGCCATACCGCGCCCATATCATTGAGCTTGGACACTGGTAAAGGCATTGCATATAGTACTACATGAAAATCCAATTCGAAGTACAACACACCTAATTGAACCTGGTCAGTCAACCGTTTTGTCGACTACGCGTCATGAAAAACAGCTTAGCGCTACAGAGTTCTACTACGCAATTGATAAATTATGCTGGAGCTAAACACTAAAAATAAGAATTCTCGATATCAAGAATAGAATTGTAGTTCTTGATATTGGTTTATCCAATTTGATGGAGAATACCACGAGGCTCTTCTCAACGGTAAAAGTCTGTGATCGGATCAGAATTCTATATATTTCGCTTTTTTGGTCATATTGTGAAAAACTATAAGTTTCAGAACCCTTTGAGCTATTATACAAGAATTGATCGATTGCTGTATCATCTTTCAACTATCTTTGAGTTTCTTTTTGTAATATTATATTTCATCCATGATACCCAAACGTACAGTATTATCATTAATTTCATTCAAAAATGATAGAAATCTGAATCTCTCCGTCTAGCAAGTATGTCTCCCAAGATATTCGAATTATAAGTATACCTACTCTATTGCCAAACATTTACAAGTACCATTACTAGGCCGGATTTATTTTCCAAAACTTGTTCGCCTATTTAGCACCAATTCTACGTTGATCCAACTTGACATGAAGCTGAGGGTCGAATTCAGCTGAAAATAATATATTCAAAAATTTCTTACAACTCATAGTTGAACAAGATTCATTTTGATGAAATGTATCGACCATATTTTCATGGTACTTTGATTCTAACCCAAAAACCCTTCAAGTGATTTCTAAACGCTCTCCAACTTGCGTACCAGCTGAATTGACAGTATCGTTGTTAATAATAATTGACTAAAAATTCATACAACTCGAATATGTAATATTTATTCGTGAAAAATCTTAGATTTTAGCCCTCTATTCACGCTGAGTACCATAACCTCTGATTTTACTAGCAAATCTCCAGCTCTGGCCCTCACATTCCACATTCTTTTCAATCCTCACATCTCCTTCCTTGATCGTCGCGACACTATATTTGTCCCAACTTCGTGCATCTCTATAAAACAGAACCTTCATGCATTCATCGATAGCTTTTCTGGCTTGTTCCTCAGTAACATTGAGTTCATCTCCTTCCTTGTCAACAAGCTTACGCAGTAAAGGTGTGGCCAAATATGCTCCGAAACCGGTACAAATCACAGGCGAAGAGTAGGTTACACCTCGAAGGTCGACAAAAGAAAGAAAAGGTTTCGAATCTTCAACTCCAGCAACAAGAACAGCATTCCAAAGAGGATTCATCTTAGATCGTCGGTTGTAGTAAATATTTGATAAGTATTGGAAAATGTGCGAACTCTTGAGATCGGTTCCTTCGTTGTCGTACCCTTCATTGATTCTATGCCATGTGTTAGTATACTTTGCATAATGTTGAAAAAGACCGTTCCACTTACTGAAGTTGTTCAAGAAGCCTGTGAAGGTATTGCATATCTGAGATATCACCACCAACACCAATAACTGTATCTTTACCAACAGGCAATAATCTCTCCATATCAGTAAATCTTAATAGTGATCCGTACGCAGCTACTATTGTGTTAGTATTTCTTGCCACCCGTAAGCACCTACCCACCACAAAAATCTTTTTCAGAATATCACATACCCAAATTGTCAGCAGCAATAATAACCCCCTTATCGAACTTGATAGCTAAAACACTTGTACCTGTAACAATTGGTGACTGAGTGTGTGCAGTAGGATCAGCTGCAAAATCATTCTTTCCAGCATTGTGAATCTTATAGTCGTAATCACCGTAGATGTCGTTACGGGGTCTTCCCCAATTAACAGGTGTGTGTTCCATTGTATTTTATAGTTATATTTTTGTCAATTGAAGGGAATGAATGATACTGTGGTATATCGTAATATGATGGCGGGTTGTGAAGAAAGAATCGTCGGTGGTGTTGATAGAAGTCTATCGCGTCAAGTTCAGAGTAGGGTAATCTGCGGTGTAGCTACAGCGCTGTCAGAAGTTCTAAGTAGGAAATCTTAAATTTAAGTATTAGGTTTTAAGTACCAATATTACGGTGTAATAGCAGCAAGAGCACGCTTCCATGCACCCGCGATCGTCCAATAAAATCAATCAATTAACTATCCTAATAAACATAACTACAGGCAACCCTATATACTTTAATCCTCATGAAAACCGATTCGACCCAATTAAAAGACAACAGCAGCGGCACCCGAGTTGATTTCCTCAATTTCTAGTTCCGACAATTCTCTATATTTGAATCTAGCAGGCAGTTCGGTAACACTAAACAATTCGCCGTTCTGGGGAGCAATGGGTGAAGTGGGTGCCTTTCCTTGCGCTTGCGATGAGCTAGAAGAAGAAGTCGACGATGATGAAAAGAAAGAAGGAGGAAGTGCGTGTGTTGGTGATTGAGGGTGAGGTTTAGGAGTATGATCCACAGCAGCTATTAGACAAATGAAAAGTTAGTACTTAAAACGTACCAGGTGTCTACACTTGATCCAGGAAGATAACTTACTGTTCCAAACTCGCTTTCCGAGGAATTTTATTAATGGTGTTCTTAGAGTGATCTGTGAAGGACGCATTGTGATTGACTGATGAGAAGAATCCGGGGAGTTAGAAGATAGAAAACGAAGAAGTTTTTAAAATGTTTGTATTAGTTTGTGTGAGGCAATTAAGAAAGGCTATTAACCCGTACCCTGCTTTTCATCAGGGCAGACTTAATGTGTAGCGTGTACCGACTTTATTCCACCCAACAGCTTAAATCACTGAAATCAGTGGAATAGCTATGCTTGGATGTGGGGATGATACCGTATGGGGGTTTCCGCGCAAGACTACTTGTTGCCAATGATATCAAATTATGCTTAACACTCGAGTGATGACGAGTTTAACCTAACACTGGATTGCCACTCTTGGGCTCAACGTTTTAGTCTCTATCTAACTAATCATGACAGATACTAAAATCATGGAGATCAGATCTAACCTCAGTGAAATTTTAATATGCACAGGCTGTACTAAGTCAAAAAACTACTCTATACATTTTCTAAATGCTATATATACACCTAAGCAATTGATATGTACATTATACCATAACGGCATGGTATCTCTTACCTCTGAAGGCAAATAATTGTTGATTGAATTGATAGACTTCACTTGGATCCAAATCGTTCAATTCCCATTTCAGTGATCCAAAAAGATTTTTTGTAGGTTCCATAACAATGTCCAGTTCATCACCAAACTTATTCATCAACCACTCATAATCTCTCTTAGAGTCTGCCTCATGGAAACCCGTCACAAAAATAGGACATTTACTTTCCAGCAACCCGGGAACAGACTTCTCCCATTGGTCCATAGCTTCCGGAGCACCAAGACCAGGATGGAACAGGAAGAAACAGTCTTGGTAAGGATCGTAAGGGAAAAGGTCTTGTGCCTCATGCAGTACATGGAAGTAATTAGTGTAGTATGTGAATGTCATTCTGTTATCGATACGGTGTGAGATCTTTTGATCACTTGTAACGTAATGGTTTCGTGATTGGTCAAAGTAAGCCTCTGGTCCTACAAAAACAAGCTCAAATTCCGTGTATTGAAGTAGGTAGGAAAGTTGCTTCCAGACGTGTGCAGGTAACTGAGATTCGGAACGTGCCCCGAGAATGAAAAATCTGGCTGGTCGATCTTGCCAAACCTTAGTTCTATCTTTAGGAAACATGGTGTATTTCAACGCTGCTAGTGACTTCAGACCTTCGAGAGTTAAAGGACCCTTGGGTTTTAGTTCATAAGGGTTATATTCATTCAAAATGGAGGCGATAGTTACCGGGTACGTAAGCATCTTGGTGACAGCTGCTAGATTGAACTCAGAATCCATTGAATAGAATTCTCTTGTATAAAAGAATGTATCCCAATTCATATAGTTAACCATAGCATCTCTCATTTGGACACCGGGGAAATCAAATTCAGGGAACTCTCTTCCACTTCTCAAGTCGTGCTCATAGATATTTGCTTTTTTTAATAACTCCCATTTTCCATTCTGATATTCTGTGTCAGACTCCCATGCTTCTCTCGAGTGGTGTGTTGGAATGCCAGATTTCGGGCAAGTGAACTGAATGTTTTTCTTCGTTACCGGACATTTCGCTCTAGATTTGATAAATGCGGCACGTTGACGTAGCTCTTCAGAAGGTGATGTCTCCCAAGGATGAAATCTATTCTCAATTGTTGGATAATCAGGTGGTAATGGAGGATCAAGACCAATAGTAGTCTTGAAAGTATTCCATAAGTCCAACTTTTTAGAAGACGGCGTAGAACTAAAAAGTCTTACAGCCTGACGGCTTATCTGGGAAGATTTCAACATCGATTCAAAATGAAGAAAAATTGCTGTGCAGTTGTAAATGTGTTCTTGTATGTCTGGTGAGTTTTGGTTGGAAGAAAGAAAACAGGAAACCTGAAAAATTCTAGCGCCCGCCGCATGAAATTCTCCAAACCCCGGTATTACTGCATATAGACCGAGGGTTAGGGCTTTAGCAAGAAATTTGAGAAGTTAGCGTCATCAGCTCCTTCTACAGTACTTTTTCCGAGATGGTGTGAGTATTTTTAGACTAGATGTCAAGCCCCATGTATGGTGGTTTAAGTGATATCACCTAGAAATTCATGAATCTTGCAATAAAGTACTTGGGACTAAAGCTACTGCGTCTGTACATGGGAATGCAGGAAACACAGGGCCAAAAATAAGAATGAATATCTTAACCCCGGGTTCAACTTCCACTTTTGCTCTTAAATAGCGATCGAACTGATAAGAAAACAGCATTTGTTTAACAGCTTGTTACCTTTAAAATGTCACTCAACTACCTAAATACCTTTCAACCTCTAGTCATACCGTTGCGTTTAATCTGGATAGAGAATTTGTGATGACTGCTTCGCAGCCCCTTCGAATTGCTGTTATTGAAGCCGACCAACCTTTGCCCAAAACTGCAAAAACCTATAAACGATATGGCGATATCTTTAGAGTCCTTTTAAAATCTGCGGGACTAAAAGATCACGAAGCTGTATTTACACACCATGAAATTGAACCCTGTGTACTTCCACCTCTTGATTCGATTGATGCAATAATCATAACTGGTTCAAGAGCAAATGCTTGGGACACACATATCCCTTGGATCAACGAGCTTGCTGAATATACAAAATCTGCACTTAACAGTGGTATAAAAGTACTTGGTGTTTGCTTCGGGCATCAAATGTTAGGTCGGGCACTTGGTTTAAAAGTTGGGCGTAACCCAAAAGGCTGGGAATTGTCTTCTGTTGACATCACACTCACACCTGCTGGGAAGGCAATGTTTGAAACGGAGAAAGTTACTTTGAATATGTTTCATCGTGATATGGTGGAAGGTCCTGTTCCGGAGGATATTGAGAATTGGGGAACTACAGAGGCTTGTGAAGTACAGGGTCTATATAAGAAAGGAAAGTTTTGGTCAGTACAAGGACATCCAGAGTTTGATAAGGATATCCTGCTGGAACTATTGGACTATGCTCACGGTGTTAGAGAGTCCAGTGGCTTAACTGAAGCGCAAATATCCGAAGCATACAGCATCACCCAAGATGGTGATGGCACTTTTGTTGCTAAGGCCATGGTGAGGTTATTGAGAGAATAAGGATTAAGTTTAGTGTGTTTGAAAATTTCAAGTACGAGACAAGAGTTGTCTTAGTAAAAAGCCGGCACGATCGCATCTTGCCATATCTTCGTGAGTTAGCTAATTATCTTCTAGACCTGCGGAGGTTTATATGGTTTCATATGTAGCATTATCTACTGGAAGAAGACGGGTTTTATTTGACTGGAACATGTTCTTATTCAAAGTAGATTTTTAAAGTAGAGCCTTTTTTGGGCCTAAAAACTTATAAAGATGGAAAAAACTGTATTGTCGACCTTTCAAAGTCCCACAAAAAGATGTCTTCATATTTTTTGCTTCGGTAAATCATAGGCCATTTCATAGATCGTAACTAGGTATCGTTTTGCATCATAACCCGTTTCGTATAACCTCGTCATCGATAGATTTTGCCTGATACTTTAAAAGACTTAATAATGAATTGTTGTCATAGGTAATCTTATATATTTTGGAGTTGAAGGCTTTGCTTGCTTCAAGGTTCTGTTGATATTATAGCTATCGTCTGATAAGTTTTTTGTCTCAACGATTCTTCTCAGAAAGTAGAGCTTAAGCCAAACACGCAAAGTGGCCCACGCTACAGCCTCAGCCAAATAAAAGTAATTGTTCAAGACGTTTAATTTAGACCAAATTGACGTAGTTAAACCGCAGCACCTTAAATGGAAGGTGTGGACGAAATCTTAACATATTCTTGCAGTACGGACCCTGACTCCTTGTCGATATGACGTACACTTAATCGGCATAGAAAGTGTTGATTTTATGTCTTCGATTTAAAATAATTAGTTTTAATTACTTTCACTTCTTGATACACTAAAAGTGATTGATAGAATTCAACTGACTTGGTAACCATTTGAGTCTATTTCCATATAGATATTTGGAAAAATTGGCATAATTGAGAGGACAATGTTGGCAAATAGCTATTTATAATTGTAACATATCATTGAATTATGGACTTAAAGCTTACTGTTGGGCCGCTTGTAAAATCCAATATTCGTTGAAAAACGTAATAGATACAAATTGCTATGGATTAATGTGGATTCATGTTCTTGAAAAAGGAAACGCCAATAAATGGAATTTTGGCCAATTTTACTAGCATCAATACTTACCAATTAGCCAATTTTATATCCAGATATGTTGATTTACGTAAACATAATATGTATTGGAGACATTTACTAACCGTTATACCAAGTTTATTTGTAATATTTTCTCAGTCTCTGTAGTTTCCAGTGGCTGACCGAATCAATGAAAGTAATTATTTAGGTTGATAAAGCCATAGAGCTGAACTTAAATGCTATAATCATCCAGAGTAGCTCCATTTTAGAACAGATACATATATTGCTAAGGTGTCCGATAGAACTGATCAAATGATTAGAAATAACAAATCTCTACCAAACTTGCAATATCATGAATTTTGGCTAAACATAGCTATGTATGAAGCTGAGTACGTACTAAAATTACAAAAGAGGCTGAAAGTTAAGAGATATCGATATAATATAATTTGGCTATTTTTGTCAAAGCATGATTGAGCAAAATGATTGCAAATTGTGTTAAAAGTCAGCAAAAGATACAAAATTTGATATAAGTGTATTTACACAACTCAAGAACAGACTCATTAGCCATTATTCCGCCCAAGTCAAACTGGTATTGTACGACATTTGATCAATAATGTTTTGTTTTATTTTGGTATCCCTTATTTAGTTATATTGTATAACAATTGTGGGTGTATACCTACCTCAGTACTACTAAAATCAGTCAGAAATTGTAATTTGAAGATTGAGTGCCCAAGTTTAATTATTTCACAGTATCTACACACTCCTTTTCTAACAAAATTTCTTAGAATGTAAAGTACCTATGTTCATTTTTCTCCGTCAGTTTTAGAGTGGAAATTACTGAAGTTTTCTCAAAAAGACCACTGAGCAATGCTATTGCACAAATTTGCTTATGGATATCTTTAGGGCGATATATATTTTTATTTGAGATTTGTATATTTGAAGGTATTTGGACTGAGAACTCAAAGGTTCTATCATACTCACGTACGGCTCATCAGAATTTTTCCTTTAACAAGAGTGTGTCTGCTAAAATAGGTGTTTATTGAGTGTTTAATGTTGATAGACATCATTGCATCTACAATAATCACTCATATTAAGGACTTTAGCATTAACGAAGGTAATTATATACCAAGAAAATGAGAGCCGTATTGTGATTTTCCATGAGAGAAACAATAATTATGATTCCAACAGATCTATGTTACCCATTTATTGATAGTGGAGCATGACATGCTCTCTAATTGAATATATAAAAAGCATATTGTGGCGCATAAAAAAGCAGTAGGCTCAGCGAGGAATATCAAAAGAAGTATCGACGTGCTAGATACTCCAAAATCTAGTATCTCAAATGTTCCAACATAAAGCGATCAACACTCTCTAAATTTAATGAATATAGATTATTATGGTAATTTTTATGGTTGAGTGCTGATGCTATTAAACAGAAAAGTCCACAACTCTTGATTGAGAAAAATATTCCGAATATAGAACAAGCATAAATTCTAATATAAGGACCCTTTTAAAGATATTCTAAGTTAAAATCTTCATGGGTGAATAATAGCAGCATATTATTCCTGTAGAGAACTTTCACTTTCGTTTTTAAAAATGGATACTACGAGCGATGCACTAGGTCAGTACCGACCCGAGTGTATTCGGGTCTTCATATGCGGTTTAGCTGTCCCTTTCAACCGCATCTCAATACCATTACGTCGGGCTAAATAAAACCAAAATAGACCAAATACAGCGACGCGACCAGATATAAACTGGAGTCTGATTCACATATTGACCATATAAAGCTCCGTATAGCTATTTAGTATTCTGCCACTTCCTTGAAACGTTTGAACGGGTAGTATAGCATCCGTCCACTAGTCCTTTTAGCGTAGGTTTCTACCTGCAGCAATAAACGGTAGTTAACAGCCACCAATTATCTTTCTGTCAAATTTGACGCTGAAACCTACCATTTAAAGTGAATAGCCAAATTCTACTCTCCCATTCCGATTCCAACCAGAGGCTCAACTTCAAAAGTCTTTAAATCCGTTCTGTTTCGGTTCATGGCCGTTTCCAGTCATCCAAATAAGTCAAAAACTTCAACGCGCTCGCTAGCAGTTCTTTATTATGTTTGTTCTGTAAGTTGATAAACTTACATTTGTCTGAAATTAGTGCGAATACAATGGATAAGCTGTGATACTCACTTTGATTTGATTTGATTTGATGGGGTGCGATATGATATGGAGATATGATATGCAACTATCTCAATTCTATCAAAAACACGATTGATACTGGAGTATCTTATCACCTTTTTAAACTATATAAATAAGCTCGACTAAGGCCTACATTTGTTCTTTATCGATAAAACTCTCCACGCAATGCACTGTCATAATCAAGTAGAAGAAAAAATTCAATTTCAAGACTCGACACTTGAAGCAGACTCACTCGGATCCGATGCTCAAGATTCACTGGAAAAGTACCTTGCCGCTCAGCGGGAAATAGAAAAACAGAGCGGTATCAAGTACCGCACCTGCAGCTGGCAGAAGACACTGGGCCTTGTGCTCTGTGAGTACATCTGTATGGCCATGTTGTCTTTCCCATGGTCTTTTTCAGTGCTCGGACTTGTCCCGGGCCTCATATTAACGGTTTTCACCGCTATTTGCATGCTCTACACTGGGTTTACTGTACTGGAATTTTGCATCAAGTATCCTGAGCTTAAAGATATTTGCGATATTGGTCAGAAGTTATTATGGGGAAAACGTTGGGCTTGGTATTTCACAGCATTCTGTTATGTTACTTACAATCTGTTTATTCAAGCATTACATGTCTTGACAGGATCCAAATATCTAAATTCCATGAGTGGTCACCCGTTTTGCACAGTCATCTTTTCAGTTATCACATGTGTCGTATGCGCTGTTTGCGCTTTCCCTAGAACTTTTTCTGGCCTTTCATTTATCTGTGGATTCTCAGCATTCTGCATGTTTATCTCATTTGTTCTGTGTATGGCATTTGCAGGTGTCCAAGACCACCCTGCTAAGTTTGACGGGACTCCTATTCAATGGAACTTATGGCCTGAAAAAGGCACTACGTTTGGAAGTGCTATCAATGCATACTTGAATATCGTATTTTTGTTTGCAGGACAACTTACTTATCCATCATTCATTTCAGAAATGAAAGACCCTAGAGATTTCAAAAAGGTTTTGTGGATTACAACTATTTTGTCAGTTACCACTTATTCACTAGGAGGTTCTATTGTGTACGTTTATTCCGGAAACCAGTATGTAACTGCTCCTGGATTTGGAGTTTTGACCGGTAATTACATGAAGATTGCCTTCTCTTTCGCAGTCCCCACAATTGTTTTCTTGGGAGTTTTGTTTGGTGCTGTGAACTGCAAGTTTATTTTCAACGCGTTTTTTTATGATTCCGTTCATATGCGTCAACACACTATTAAAGGATGGCTGTCATGGATAGGAATTGTTTGTTCATCATGGGCCATTGCGTTTGTCATTGCCGAAGTTATTCCGTTTTTCAACGATTTGCTTTCTATCATGTCCTCTTTATTTGCTACATGGTTTGGTTTTGTGTATTGGGGATTAGCATACTTCCACTTGCGTCAGCTGGAAAAAGGAGACGGATGGTGGAAGCGTGAGAACTTGTGTGGAAAGTTTATGATTTTTGTTAATCTGTTTTTGATTGTAAATGGTTTGATTTGTTTGGGACCGGGAACATATGGAGCTGTACAAGACATCATTGACTCCTATAATTTGGGGATTGTTGGCAGCCCATTTTCGTGCGCTAATAATGGATTTGGAGGAGCTTAAAATGAGTGTATACACTACTTTCGTGTTAACCACCTTTTATTCGTATCCATTGATTTCAAAGGCTGAAAGCCAGTGTGAATTGAGAAGGACCTTATCATAGAGTAGTTTAATCCTTTTTTATGTACTACCATATGTATTCAATTTTATCATTTACAGATTTCTGTCCATAGAGATCGTGTATAAATTTTTGTATTGTACTTGTTATGCCTTTTTGCAAAATCAATAGACTATATAGGGCTTGTATTTTTCTTCTTAAAGCTTTTAAATAAATTACAAATAAGTTTTATATATTTGTTCTATCCGAACGCAATATAAAAAAAGTTTGGCATCTAATCATGTAGAGTAAGCGTCCATAAAACTCAATGTATATATGACAGTAGCAGATATCGATATCAGTGCTGAAGCTGTTTTACTTATGCTCATACTGTATATGCTTTTAGCTAAAGTTCCAATAGCCAATAATACTAGAAACGGTTTCGGCGAACTGAACCACGCAACAAACGATAAACCAAGGTTTACCTTTCTGGGGTCTCTTCTGCTGAAAAAAACAACACATCCTTTAAATTCATATCTATCATGAAAGATCTTGGATAATCTACTGTAGAAGGTAAAATAAATTGTAAGATCATTAGCTATCGAAAGTCTATGTAATATGTAGATCTAGCTTAGTTTGAGATTTCAAAAGACATCGCGTGGCTATGTTACAAATTACTAATTTCATTCATTCATTCATAATCAGTTTATTGTCCTATGTCAAATAACTTATTAAAAATTTAAACTAATAATAAAAAAATGAATAATGTTAATAGCTATGAAGAAAACATGTAAATATGGTTCAGTAATAAAACCGGACAATTTGCGTTAAGATGAAAAGATATCAAACAAGTTGAATAATTTTTGTGCAAATTTACGGTTAATCTATAAGCAACAACATACAGTAGTTTTGCAAAGTAAAGCCTGCTCGAGGAACCAGGAATTTTATAGAAACTACATTTTAGCCATTTTATTGAACCATTGCGCTTAGTTAGTAAGTAAAAAGTAGCATCTCGTTATTCTATTTTTCAAGTCATGATACGTTTCGACTAGTTACGTGGCACCACTTCAGGCTCAAAAAGCAGTAGAACTTATATTTTCACTACAGAATTCTTTAATGTTTTTTTTCTGATATTATACACCATACAGCACAGTTTTAAACCTATTCAGAAGATTTTTATTTGCGCTTCCAAAAAGTTCAAAGTATTTCTATACTACAGAGATATAAAACAAGAGTTCCAATTTTAGTTTTTATGATATTTTACCGTTTATATAACACGAAAAAAGCATGCCAAAAATCGGACTAAAATAGTGCAATAAACACTTCCAACCCCGATCTTATGTAGTGCCAGAACCACACTTTTCTTCCCAATCCAAAAAACTACGACCCGCAGAAGCAGGATCAACTGATTCCTTGCCTGGTTTGGTATTCCCATTTATACTAGAGTCTGCTTCAAAAGCTTTTGGATAGGATCTGATAAATCTTCTGGTATTGACATCTATTTAATAACATCTAACGTGCGCGAAACTCTTGTAGCATGCTAATATGGGATAACAAGTAACTGTCGATGTCCTATTTTACTAAGTCTTACTTTTGCGCTGGTAGAAAATAATGAGCAAAGATGGATCCAGATTTACTATAATCAACATTTTTCAAAATGAATTTAATAAACACAACCTCCATGATTCTTCTTTTCCAAGCTACTGTACACCAATTTCCACCATAGGGGACGAAGGCAACAGTGAAAATACCGTTATTTAGTTAAGGTTTTCTGGTTCAGGATAGACCGACAGTTCGCCTTCATTTTGCCCTTAGCTATTGTATACAGCGCCCTTTTCTTGTACAAGTCTCAGGTTCACCTAACCCGACCGTTTGATCATTTTACGGCAAAGCCAGCTCAGTTATTACACCCACCGTCTTTTGCAGTCTGACATGTTGTCCATTATTCAAAGCTACTTGTCCCATCACCAACGTTTACTGTAGGTGATTCCACTTTATATAATATCCCTTTTATCCTACCATAATATAAAATGTATTCACTATCACAGGGATAAACAAATAACAGCTCCCTTATGACATCTATTATATAATTTCCCGATATTCGGAATTTCATCTTCAAATAATGGATCGTGCATCTTTCCTCACCAACTAAAATTTCGACCTTCACCTCTACCTTGAACTAATTTATCGCCATTTTCATTTTCCAAATCTTTAAGCATGTTACTGGCAGGAGTTAAATATAACGCTAGCAATAAAAACCCCTTCCACCCTCCAGATCTTGAGAACGTAAAGCCGATACTATAAAAAGTTTGTGTTCCAATTGTTTGATCGGTGTCAATATTTTGCACATCTTACGTCAAGGAAAATGTACGGATAGCATTTTGTGCATCCTTAGATCTCTACACTTGTCAAGAAAGCTACGAATGGTCTTGCTTTACTACATCCCATTGTAGCATGCTCACCGCTCTTCTGCAAGCATTGAAATATCATCTAGTTTAATCAAAATAATCATACGCTCAAACGTGAAAATAATAAAGAAAAAAAAATTATTATAGAATAAATCCGTTGAGGAAATTATATTTGTCATTATAAACTATCAATACATAAAAGATCATTAATTTTTGATGACTAGCATCGTTGTTGAAAACATAACTTTTTTAAAAGAACCCCTTCCCTTAAAAAGATGTTGAAATCGTGAAAAAAGAACATACAAAGAAAACATAAAAAAATAAATACAAAACAAAAATAGGGTCAATTCCAGTTGGATGGAATATCATGTTGAATGATGTGATGGGTATTCAAGAAGAGAATAAACTCCTTCTTAAAACTTAGCACGGAAGATCTTAGCAGCGTTAACCATGTTGGTCAATTGCTTCTTAGTCTCATCCCACTTACGGGTCTTAAGACCACAGTCGGGGTTGATCCAGAGCTTCTCCTTGGGGTAAACCTTAAGAATTTCGTTGATACGAGCTTCAAATTCGTCTTGAGGAGGAACACGAGGAGAGTGAATATCAAACAAACCAAGACCAATGTGGTTGGGGTAGTCAGAGAATTCTTGAATGTACTTGGAGTCATCCTTCTTGGAGAATTCAATGGAAACAACATCGGCATCAAGAGCCTTGATATGAGCAGGGTCAAGATCAGAGTAACAGAAGTGAGAGTGGATTTGAGTGTCGTTCTCAACACCAGAGGTGGCAAGACGGAAAGAAAGAGGAGCCCACTCAACGTAGTCATCACGTTCCTTACCGGCACGAAGAGGAAGACCTTCACGAATGGCAGGTTCATCGACTTGGATGACCTTAACGTTAGCCTTTTCAAGATCGTTAACTTCGTCACGGAGAGCAAGAGCGAGTTGAAGAGATTGGTCCTTGGCAGAGATATCGTCTCTGGGGAAAGACCATCTGAGAATGGTAACGGGACCAGTAAGCATACCCTTCATAGGCTTCTTGGTGATAGATTGAGCGTACTTGGATTCCTTGACGGTCATGGGAGCGGGACGAGAGACATCACCAACAATAATAGGAGGACGAACGTATCTGGAACCGTAAGATTGAACCCAACCGTTGGTGGTGAACACAACACCCTTAAGTTGTTCACCAAAGTATTGAACCATATCGTTTCTTTCGGGTTCACCGTGGACAAGAACATCAAGACCAATTTCTTCTTGGAACTTGACAACTTCTTGGATCTCCTTCTCAATGAACTTTTCGTATTCTTCAGCAGTAATTTCACCCTTGGCGAACTTGTTTCTGTTGACACGAATTTCCTTGGTTTGAGGGAAAGAACCAATGGTGGTGGTGGGGAAAAGAGGAAGGTTAAGAACCTTTTGGGCTTCAAGACGAACCTCGAAAGGAGCCTTTCTCTTAGAGTCAGCTTCAGTGACAGAAGCAAGTCTCTCTCTCACAGCAGGGTCGACAGTGATTTCTGAGGTAGCACGGGCTTCAAGAGACTTCTTGTTGGCAGCAAGAGCGTCAGCGACAGAGTCGGCACCGTCAGTAACAGCCTTGGCAATGATAACAACTTCGTCAAGCTTTTGAGTAGCAAAGGAGAACCAGTCCTTAATAGTGGGGTCAAGCTTGGTTTCATTGGCAAGATCAACAGGGGTGTGGAGAAGAGAAGAGGAAGTAGCAACAATGATTCTGTCAGCACCAACCTTTTCCTTAGCAGATTCAACAAACTTGATAGCCTTGTTAAGGTCAGTCTTCCAGATGTTACGACCGTCAACGATACCAACTGAGAGAATTTGGTCTTCAGTCAAAGCTTCGACAGCAGCATCAAGTTGTTCGGGAACACGTACAAAGTCGTAGTGGAAACCAGCAACGGGAAGACCCTTGATGGCATCGAGGTTAGGACGAACATCACCGAAGTAAGAAGCAATGATAATCTTGGGAAGACCAGACTTCTCAGCGAGGAATTCGTAAGCAGTCTTGAAAGCGGCCTTGTATTCTTCAGAAAGATCGAGAACAAGTACAGGTTCGTCAATTTGAACAGAAGTGGCACCGGCTTCAGCAAGCTTGGCAAGGATCTCAGCGTAAACGGGGAGAAGCTTGGGAAGAAGAGAAAGCAAGTCAAGGTCGAGAGAGTCCTTGTCAGCCTTACCCAAGTTAAGGAAGGAGACGGGACCGACCAAAACAGGGCGGGTTTCGACACCAAGTTCCTTGGCCTCGAGGTACTCGTCAACGGGCTTTTGACCGTTAAGCTTGAACTCAGTAGAGTTGGAGAAAGTAGGACGGACGTAGTGGTAGTTAGAGTCGAACCACTTGACCATTTCAAGGGCAGGGACATCTACAGCAGGAGAAGTCTCAGTGGCAGCACGTTGGAGACCACGACCCATGGCGAACAAAGTGTCGATGGCAGGAAGTTGGTATTTGGAGTATCTTTCAGGAATGACGTTGAAGAGCAAAGAAAGATCAAGGACGTGGTCGTAGAAAGAGAAATCGTTGGAAGCAATGATGTCAACACCAGCATCCTTTTGAAGCTTCCAGTTGTGGGCTCTGATATCCTTACCAGTCTTGATGAGCTCATCGACGGTAGCTTTTCCACTCCAGTAAGCTTCAGTGATCTTCTTGAGTTCACGTTGGGCACCAATACGGGGGAAACCGAGAACAGATGAATTAACCATTTTTATTATAGTTGGGATGTGATTTGAGAAATAAAATGGAAGAAGGGAGGGGTTGAAGGGGTTAGAGAGAAAAAAGAAGAAGAAGAAAAAAGGATAGGAATTGAAGGGAAGTGGGATTGTTTATATAGTTTTTGGATATTTTTTATTTTTATTTTCCAAACGAGAGCGATAATAATTTTTTTTGTGATTTTTTTTTTCAATTTCCCTGGCCCTGTGTTGCAGCATTCAGCATTTTTTCACACTATACAGGTGTATCGAATGTTTAGCTTTCACTGGCTGGTCCCGGTCTACTACTGTGATTTTTACTTTGTTTGTTTGTTGCTTTCTCTCTTTCTTCGGGGAATAGCAGTATAAATGGGATTTTAATAATATGATTGAGTTAGTTTCAGTCTATACACGTTACAATATTTTTTAAGAATGGAGATCAGTTTACAATTGGTGTGCGGGATGAATCCAATTGAGTTGGATTCAAAGTGAAAAATTCAAATTTCGTCAGAATACAAAAGTGAAAAATTTCAATTGCTGATGAGTCAGACAGAGGTAATATATTATGTAATGCTCTCTCGCACAATAGCAGCAACATTGCCTGGTACTAAATGTGCAAAATTAGCTATCAAGTGGCGACCGCGAAGGTCTTCAACTAGTTTGATTGCAGCTGTTAATCAATCAATCAATCAGTCATTCAGTCAATCAATTGCCACCGTTACAAATACCAACATCAGTTCATCTTGGATCAACTGAATAGTTCTTTCAACTAGAGCTATGTATTCTGTAAAATGTTGTTGTCACATGGGAAAGACAACAAAAAACACAACAAAAAAAAGGCCAACGTAAATTTTGCAGCACAAATCATATGGCATATCTACCATAGCTTAAAGCCCAATGGTATACTTTTATCAATTATCTTATCTGAGAATTGGTTCTTCATTGGCTAGGGGAGAGACCGCTCAGTACCAATTTGAGACCCTTCAACTGTGCAAGCTGAGCCTGGCTGGGATTGTAAATCATGTTGTCCTGCATAATTTGGCCATAAGTTTTCACTTTGGCTGTGGCTGCTGCTGTTGTTGTTGGGGTAGAAAACAAAAAAATTGCACATGAAAATATGCAAAATCAGATTATCAATATATTATAGATAATTAGGTAATAACTTTATGTAATACGCTTAATTTTGCATAAACGATAAATACGACCAAAGCATGAACACATTTTTATTATTGCCACTCTTGTCCATAATGGAAACTTGGTTGGTACCCACAGCCTACAGCAAATTGTGGCTAATCTCCCAATAGAAAAAAAGAGGCTGGGACCTTTTACCCTCCGAAAAATAAAAATTTTTCATCTTTGTACTGTACAGTACGAACAACAGCCACACAGTAAAAATCACGACACGAAATTGATGGCGTCGCAAACTTAAAAAATGGTGTTTTCAAACGTGATTTTCATCTCCGCATATAAAATGACCCGAGTCAACAAAGCTCGGTGTAGCCGTGATGGAAAATTTTTTCTTCTCGTATAGAAAATGTTTGCAGAGGGTTTTGTAGTGCTCGCCGAAAAAGGAGGTTTTGCAAGTATGACACATTGTTTAATGGGCCGTTCCAACCCAATCATCGGAACTACTGGAAGCTTGAGAATCATAACAATAACAGTGAATTATTGACTCATAGAAGTTACTATATCTACAGAAAGTAAGAAGCCAATCTTGAGTCTCTGGTTATAACCTTGAAATAGCACTACTCTAATAGTCTTTCCCTCCATCTGTATGAAGCATGTTCTACATGAATGACCAGTGTGTAATGAGTTCAAATATATATCGATAGATTCATACAGTACGTGCAATAACCATACTTCCTATCAAAACTTGGTTCCATAATTGCCAGGAGACAGTATATGATTGCATTTTTTAGAGCACATACATGTCAATACGAACACATTAGATAATGAGAGAATTGAGCATTTTACGTTTCTAAAAACAGTTTATTTCAGTCAACAACAACGAAACCTATTAGTCGAATTCATTACAAATGCACATAGCTTTCAAAGCCAGTATCAATCCTAGAATATTTAACTAGTAAAGTTTATATACACAATAATATAGACAATATTGCGTTTGTTAGATTCATTACATACTCCCCCCTGAGTCGTCATGTACTATTGTTAAATTGTTTTCTTAAAACAGAATTCAATCATGATAGCAATGCCTCTAGTGTCCACATCTGACTTTTTGTTCGATCTGTTTCAATAGTGATATGTTGACATCGAATACTAATGGTGACTGGAAAGCTGTACTTCAAATGAAAAATAGAATTAAGTATAGATGTTTGCTTGACTCTATTAACGAAATTAGACAGATCCTACCAACAACTATCATCTGAATATCCCTCCTGAGGGTTGTCTAGAATAAAATCAGCTTATCATTCAAAGGAAATGAACCAGAATATCTACTGTAGTTGTGTTTGTTGAAAGCATGTCTCGAAGATATGATGTTCCAGGTAATATACCATATCAAAGCAATAGCTACAGGGAGAGGAAGAAACTCCTGCGTAAAAAAATCAAAAATATACTGTATCACGGCTCTGCTTTTATGAAGAGCTAAGATAAATTCCGAATGGTAAGATATGCCAAAAGTAAGCAAGAAATTTAAAGTGTTTTAAAGCACCACTCTCCAATCTGACAAAACTCTTTCCAGACAAATTGTTCAACAACAACGTGAATTCTTTTTTTGCTGCTAAATGAGATGCCTCTGCCACAATTTAGCACGCTGATTTACATTATTATGTACATTATTGTATTTCCTGAACAGAGCAGGAAAAACTAGATAAATTGCTGTGATTGTGATTGAAATAAACCTCAAGTAGCAGCTTCGTAAGTTTAAAAAAAGGCTTTTATAGTGGCACAAATGAATAGTGGATTAACAGCTTTCTGGCTTTTAAAAACTATTTTGCCTTTCTACTGTAGCAATTTCCTCTTTTTTGAACACATTCCTCACTTAACACTATCTCTCGAGCAATTTTTAAGGCTCCAATATCAAGTGACCTCGTACTGTATGTTTCACAAATATTCTTTCGGCTTAACTCTTTATACGGGCTATCTCTGAGTACTACTTATAGAATAGCAAAAAGAATAAAAATAATTGTATTATTGACAAGCCAATTATCTCTTCTGACTCAAACTATTTTAATGTATATACTGTAAGAATTCAGGTGCTTATGGAAGCGCTTAACTTTAGTAACTTGTAGAGAATTTAAATGTGAATTAGAATAACTACAAATCTACGTCAACAAAAAATTAATTACTCGTTATTTGAACCCAAGATTGCGTAACAAACAAGTGATGAATAAAGATTAGATTGCAAATATATTCACCCAGACTTTTATTCTGGACCTTTTATTAGCTTATTAGCAGCTAATTACTGGCTCTTAGCAAACATGAATAAATACCAAAAAAATAATGAAAAGAGGAAAGATTGTATGTGTAGGTTAGAGGTAATTAATGAACATCCGGACGGTACACAGATGGCCACTACAGCTTAACGTTTACCGAAATACTAAAATTGTAGCTCAATGGCAAATTTTAAATATACAGCCCTATAGCAAATATCACACCCTGAGTGAGATATAAAAACACAAGTCCGATTTGTGCATAGAATATTAAAATGCAAAGGTAATCAGAACTGTCTTTTGAAACGACGCATAGAAACTAAAGATATACAGGTTTCAATATTTTGTAACAGCTTTTACAACAGAGAGGTCAAGTATTCTAAATCAAAAACTTTTAGCAGCTTTTGATTGGTAGTAATTTTTTAGTTCGATTCGTTCGGCCTCGTAGTAAGCTATAGTGCGAGGTGGTCAAAACAAATTTCGAATGATTTAATGGCGTGTAGTACTGTACAAACAAGCTAAAACAGACAAAAATACTTCTCAAAAAACATAAAAATAAGTATATTGTCATTCAAATGCCTACTTAGGTCTGATGAGCTTTGATATTTTCAAAAATTATTTAAGTGGACACTCATAATACGTTATTGTGGCAGGTGGCCAAAATCTTTTTGGAATTGACATATAGTCAACTTATGATGAACTGTTTTGAAATAGAAAACAATGTATGATATGGCTAAGAAGGTCGGTAATGTAAGATTCGTACCGAATTTTTCAGATTTAATCTTGGAGTATACACATAGTAAACTATAGTGCAAGGTGGCCAAAAGCTGTTTTCTGAGTCCACCAAAAAGGAAAGAACAAAGAAACATGAATTTAATATTCATCATTTTCGAGTGTTTGTATAGTGCTACAATACAAAGTTGACAAACATACTTTTTGAATAATGGAATCGTAAATAGCTATTTGAGTTGAAAACATTAATCGATATTTTTGTAGCAACTGAAATATGTATAAAGGATTAACCTGATTTTTACATTTTGCTTAGTATTGAATTTTTTATTTCCCATTTTGGCGCGTATGCACAGTTGACCATAATCGAGGTGGTTACTTTCAGATTTTCTCCGTCTTCATCAAAAATTAGAGCACTCGTAGCTGTCCTGTTAGTATGTGAAAGGCAAGGAGAACAAGAAAGATAAACGTACACCTATAAGTTTCTTAGTCCAAATACAGTATAAGGAGAGGCGAGGTAAGTGTATAAAGGGGCGAGTCATAAGTAACGAAGACCAATGTAGAACCATATGTGTAGTACAGCTTTTTTTCTTCAGAATTTGTCAATCTATCCAACTATAAGTAGTTTTAAGAGATATTGTATTAAATTACAGTGCTACTTTTGAGCCTTCCTCTAAATTTTTGTTTTTTATTAAACTAGAAATCTTTTTTTCGTGAATCTTTGCAAGTTTAGTTTGAACACCAATCAAAAAGTACCATAGTTCAATGATTTTCTAAAGTTATATGATATATTGATTTGTACTTGCTATAAATAAAAACAAAAAAACAATATAGGTTGATTTTTCAGTGTCAGAACAACTTTCTGTGAGCTGGCTTTAAATAGTAATATTTTTCGTGAACCCCTCAATTCTAGTTCAGAAGATCGAGAATTCAATCACAAAAGCGTTTAATTGAAGCCATTTTTTTAACTTTCATTCAATGTATGTTAGGCTCTGGTTTGCGGCTACTTTGATAACCACTAGCATTGCTATAGGAATACCAATTATACTTTCTTTATTTGACTAGCCATAAATCAAAGTTGGCGACGTTTGGCAGTCGCACCTTTCAGCGCCAAATTAACTGCACCTTTGTTTCTACATTTGACTCAACAGTGATTTTTTCTTCATATTTGACATTAAGCTCTGTAATGGCCCCGATAATGGTATTGAGATATACGTTTTTACACACGTTTACTCACATTAAATTTGGCTTTAAACAGTAGAACGATTACATTCTCAGGTTTGCAAAAGAACAAAAAAGTATACATGTATAATCTATAATATTATATGTTTATTAATGTCACTAGTTAATCCTTGTGATAAGTAAAAAATCCACGCCTTGATATGGCACAAAGGGCAAGATGTGTTAATGAAGCAATTGTCAAAATGCCTGAAAGATTTGTAAAATACTTAAAACAGATTTAGAATATATTTAATTCAAGCTGAATTAGTGCTATTTGTAGAGTATGTAAAAAAGTAATTTAATGGAATAAATAAAGTGTAAAGTTACACTTCCAACCAGGAATATAGCTACCGCGCAGCTCATGTCCTATTCCGTACCAATCTTCAGTAGTATGACTTATAAAGGTTTTCAAAATTCATACTGGTTAGTTTTTTCCACAACATTTGCATTTGCAGGCATCACCACAGCATGGACTCTTAGTAGAACAGCAAGGAGCAGTGCTGGTATTAGATTCACATGGGCAGGATTTGGAGGACCCACATTGGCATGGTTGACAAGAACAAGACTTGTCTTGAGTAGATGTGCAGGTACAAGTTGTTTGAGTAATATCACAGCAAGCCATTTTTAGTGTATAATAGGATTCAAGTAGTTTTGTAGAGTGTTTCTTCAGATTTTATCAAGTGGTTTTTGATGATTGATGATTGATTTTTTCAGATATTGGAATTAGACTCGGTTTATATAGTTCGAGGTGCGAGATTTGTGCCTAAAACCTAACCCATACGTCAAAAAAAATATGCAAGGGCGCGATTTGTGCTGTGTGGGGATTTCCATTTTGGTATCATTTGAAAACTTTTCAACATCAAATTTTATGAACGGCTGCGACTGTGCCACAAGGAGAAAAACGCACTGAAAATATTTATCAACAGTGTACAGAAAATACTAGAATCAATTACCCTCTGACGCTTTTCGTGGTCAGATCTTGGCTTTTTCGCAAAAGTCGCTCGAAGAAGTAATAGTAGCTTACTCACCTATTCTTCGTTGTTATAATTGATGGGTTGGTTAGAATGTATATATACAATACTGTGTACATACACGTAACTATTGAACAAATAGCATTCAAGCTTGTATCGTGTCTCAATCTAGCTTACCATAATTACACACGTTATCTTAAATGATTGAACTTTTCGTCAGTCTGTATTTATATACTACTGCAGTTTAGATGGGCTAAACAACAAATCCAATAAACTTGAATATCCTATTCAACTCAGCAAAACATGGCCGAAAAAGACTCAGTTAATGCTCATGCTCATGCTTACAGACAAATTCTTATCAAAATGCGTCCCGGGGTTTAGATAGTTTCTCCTTTGAACCTGCACCAATAGTAATAGGCGAACTTAAAGTATGATGCCACATAGATACTTAAAGAAATGGTTTTCATTAGGCTTGATTTGTTTGATCTGACAAAACTGATTGACTGAAACCTTTTTGTATTTGCCTTGTTGAGAGTTTCTGTTTAATCGTTCAGTTTGGATTTATTTTGCTCAACAGTTTTTTATATTTTTACTCGGCAGGAGTTATTAAAACTAAGCTGTTTCCAGCACATAGTGCCAAAAATATGTATATGTAGTAAACATGCATTGACAGTCAAGTTTTTTTTATTAGAAATGAGTTTACTATCGCTATATTTTCTATGAAAGAGTCATGTTTTCAAGCGTAGTAATTAATCTATGGGATTCATAAAGGTAAAAAAAACTATGAAAGAGATATAGAGACTATAAATTTGTTATATATACAGGACATGGAGCTCCGTTATCAAAACAGTGACTTTATCTCACACAGACTTTAGGCAACTCTCATATTATTAAAGCACAATGTATTTTCAAGCTTCAAAGCATTTCTTGCTATCGCAGCATTTGCATTTGCAAACATTACCACAGCATTCGCTTTTAAAAGAACTTCAAGAAGGTGTAGTAGTAGTGGTGGTGGTTTCACATGGACAGGATTCAGAGAAACTGCATCGGCATTGTTGACAAGAACATTATTTGTCTTGGATAGATGCGCAAACGCAGGAAAATAGTCTAATAGTATCTCTACAAGCCATTTTTGGTTGTTTAATTGTGTTTTGGATATCTTTGGATTCTGCTTTGACAGTTTATATCAAATTATGGATTTTGATTGATGTTTTTTTCTTTCCAGATATCGAAAATAATCAGATTCTGTACTTTTTTATAATTTTAGAAGCGAGACTAACGCTGGGAGCGTAAAACTATTTCAAACAAAATTTGCGAGAGAGCGATTCTTGGTTTTGTGACATCTGAATGTTTCTGACAATAACAGGGCTAACCAAATTGCAAAGCAAATCCAGCCCAAATGTATGGTATATCAAGATGGTTTCGAATCTGACCATATCACGTTTTTGAAAAAATATTCTTGCACAGACCAATAAACTGTCCTATCATTGACAGGTGAGAATGGGTGTACCTTTAATCTTGTGCTCATTTTAATTAGAATTTTTGATTAGATTCATTCTCAACCCTACCAACATGCAGATTGCGTTTACATTCAGAGGATATTTGGGATTGAAACCATTTTAGCGATTCTATCTAGTCTCTCTATGATCCAGGATAGAATTTAAAATCTGAGAGGAAAACAAGATCTGATCTTGGAAGACAAATCTGGAAATATTGGCAAAATTCAATCAATTGGTTTTGCTCAGGGTTCCGAATATAATAAAAATCATCACAAATTAAAGCGTCAAGAGTCATAAGATACTTATTGAGATAACTATTAAACTGCCACATGTTGACTGACCAACAATTGAACTGCTTGTGACGTTTTTTCAAAAACTTTTTTGAAATCTTATGAGCCGTGCGCTGCCTGATAAGTTTCTATGATTTCACCAGAAAAAGAATTTTCACACAGCACAAATCGCGCCCTTGCATATTTTTCTTGGCATATGGGTTAGGTTTTAGGCACAAATCTCGCACCTCAAACTATATAAGCAGGGCCTATTTCCAATATCTGAGAACCATAACAATATTCAATCATCGAGAATAATCTGACAAACATCTCTAAAAGAACCCAAAATCAATTCACGAAATAAGACACAATTAAAAATGGCTTGCTGCGATACTACTCAAACAACTTGTACCTGTACTTCTACTCAAGACAAGTCTTGCACTTGTCAACCATGCCAATGCGGGTCCTCCAAATCCTGCCAATGTGAATCTAATACCAGCACTGCTCCTTGCTGTTCTACTAAGAGTCCATGCTGTGGTGATGCTTGCAAATGCAAATGTTGTGGGAAAAACTAATCTCACCGGTTCCCAATAGTTTTACGCCTGAAACTAGTCAAAATCACCTAGTTTGGAACATCTCAATATTGGCATCGTATTGAAGGCTCAAGTTTCAAGGTTTGACTAAACTATTTTGACGCTTTTATTTATTTAATTTTTTATAAAAATCTATTTTTCAATAAAAATTTTGCTGGTATATTGTTGCATATTCGAAGTAATATTGGTCTTGAGAGTTCTCCAATATTTATCTAAATATGCGGCTAGCTCTGAAAAAACAATAGAAAGTTTATAGTACAAACTATACAAATTGCTGGCTGTTAGGTATTATGAATCCCGAACTTTAACTTTGATAGAACTGATAACCAAAAAACTCTATAAAATCTTTTAGCCCATTCTTTTTTTCTTGAGTCTATAAATATATTGATAATAATATCATTGTTCTAGATAGTTAGTTTCAGACCAATAACAGTGTTAAGAACGTCAACATGGGAACCTTTTGAAGCAAAAACGGTGAATGGCAATAGGTAGATTTAATGACAAAGCCCAACTTACAGAGGCAGCGCAAACGAGCACGTAAATTTAATACCGTAATTACTAGTTATAAATGTATACTTAGTTATACATTCAAGTTGTACAATATTGGTTTTTAGGCACTTGGAAACCTTTTTCTGAGCTGAATTTGTGTAATAGTTTGGCATTCGAGTGTTTTTGCAGCTTAGTGAGCCACATTTACTGGGAATTACTTGCTCCTACTGTCATGATGAAAAGTTTGTACTGCTAATTTAGATATGTGGTACCAGTTATGGTCTTTTCAAAATGTAAATTAACTGTCAGTGTTGCCTCATGATATAAGTAATCAGCCCTAAGAACTGTTACGGGTTTAAGCTTTATATAAGTGAAAACTGGTCTGCTTTAAAGTACGGTGATAGTGTAAAGTTTGTGTTAGATTGAACTAATTTTACTGATTAAAAACATTCCCCTTTGGCTAATATTTGCACTTTTTTAAAGTGAAAAGCCAGAATATACGCTAGTGAGATACAACTCATAGTAGTTTTTGTGAGTCTTTAAGGCTCTATCTCATTAGGTCAAATAGCATGAGCAATAGTAATAGAACGTCTTGAATAAATATATTTAAAACACACAGTTCTGTATAATATCCCTTAATCAATAACAATTCTAGAACATTTAGCGCATTTTTATACTAGTTTGTATTTATCATTCAGCTACAACTAGATGTTGGTAGTATAATTTCATAGCAAGCTATGTAACCTTGGAAATTTTCAAATCGCTCGACATCAAGAAATAGAATTAAAAATGAGAACCAACATATATATTTTTGAGATGGCTTGAAGTTTTTCATTACATTAAAACGTTGACGTGTAATACAGAAAGAAGAACGTCACAAGCCAATGGTTCATTATTATATCTGGTTTCGAGTAGCTCACAGGACAAGTTAACATGTTTAAGGATACGAGGAAAAAGAAATCCCGGAAACTTCTCTAAATGGTTCAGTTTACGGATTTTTGTAGTAATTCATTATATTTTTACTATATTTCTGTCTTACGGAACAATTCTTAATAGACCAGCAGAACCATTGTAAATGCATTTGCAAATGTACACTCCCCATAAACTTGATGCTTTTTGGAGATACTTGATAAAATAGGTTGCGGTTTGTATTAAACGTCTAATCAGTAGTTAGCTTATATGATTAAAAAAACATTTGTGGATAGAATCCAAATCTTGTATAAACCGTATCTGTTTTTGCTCTCATGTATCTTCTTAAAAAGTTTCTATATAATTTTCGAATTGTCTGAGCCTTATCATTAAAAAGCTTAGAATAATTTTGAGGTATCAAATTTCAAACTGTTCTCTCAAGTGGAGATGTTTGAGAAAATAGAAAATACTGGACATGTTGTTTGTATCAAGGTTACTCGTCTGAGCAAATTTGACTGTAGGAAAAGATCAAGATCTGACCTCAGAAGAATACTTTGGAACTTTCACTCCATTTTGAGTGTGAGTCTTTTGCTAAACTCTGGCTAGTATTGGTAAAATTGGTAAAATTGGCTATCATCCAATTGAGTTTCTCCAGTGACATAATTTATAAGCCGTGCACATGCTGAAAAATTTTCAGATGTAACCAAAATAGAAACCTCTCCACAGCACAAATCGCGCCCTTGCATAATTTGTTTGACAGACGGGTTAGGTTTTAGGCACAAATCTCGCATCTCAAACTATATAAGCCGAGCCTAATTCCAATATCTGAAAAAAATCAACAATCATCAATCATCAAAAACCACTTGATAAAATCTGAAGAAACACTTTACAAAACTATTTG
>JAJMKR010000178.1:0-30987 GCA_030563945.1 Geotrichum australiense | reverse complement strand
CTACTGGGTTGATTAAACTTTACCTACTTGAGTGTTACCAGGTGTTTGCATATATGTGTTATTTCTTTATATGTCCTTTACATACAGAGATAGATCTCAAGTTCCATTAGTTGTAAAAATACTTTCTAGTTAAACGCTGAATTTATCACACAGAGCTCATATGGAAGCCTGGAGTCGCACTAAATATGTGTCCCCTATGTAGCGGCATGATGGCCGATCAACAAACTGAGTAAAGCAGTATAATCTCCATGATCTACATATTCTTCACAGCAGCTATCGATTGATACTAATAGCGTTATGACTGTCATGGTGATGAAAACATATTTTGCAGTTATTGTGGAGGTGGGACAAAAAATTTGATGGTGCAAACAAAGTTGGGCATACCTTATACGGTAGCGGTATACTCCAGGCCAAACTATTCAAACCATAGCAAAACGTTCACCTAAACTTACTCACTAATGACTTGAATTGTCCAATTATGCTAATTGTTAGTTTAAAGTCTTATTAAGTATTCTGAGAACGATATATTTGATAAGTTGTTGCGTCAAGACTGGAAAATTTGCCCCTTCATGAATGCTCTTCATTCATTCATTCAAAATCAGTTTCTTGTCCTATGTCAAATAACTTATAAAAAATTTAAACTAATAAATAAAATACAAATAATGTTAATAACAATGAAGAAGACATGTAAATTTCCATTCATAATCAGTTTATTGTCCTATGTCAAACAACTTATAAAAAATTTAAATAAATAAAATACAAATAATGTTAATAACAATGAAGAAGACATGTAAATGTGGTTCAGTAATAAAACCGAACAATCTGCGTTGCGACGAGGCTCACAATCTCGTGCGTTACTGTTGTATGAATACTTTTGTGTTTTGACGCTGCCAATTCTGCTTGAAATAAATTCCAAGTGTAAAGGGAAACCTGCTTTCACTTGAGTGATTTTAATGTCACATTTAATAACGAGGAAACCTTTACAACAAACACCCCGGGCCCTGAAGACCGCAGAGTTTATCGCCGAGTTAAAATAGCCTGGTTGGAGGATAAAAACTCAATAACGGCTTCAAGGCCTTTGCCAGTATCTAGCAAAGTACTAATATCGAGTTCCGGAGAAACTTTTCGTAAAGACTCGCGATGAGCCTCATATTTCTCATGCTATTTCATGCAAATTTAGAAAAAACCATGAAACTATTTTTTGGATAGTCCTAACAAGGCTTGAATTGATGTTCATGGCTTTTCTTATTCAATTTGATTAAAAATTATAGTAGAGTATGTTAAAAAAACGCTAGTTACTATTCACTTTTTTATTTTTATATAGAAAAGACCGAAATTTAGCCGTATCATTATGGGAGTTTGGCCGAGTGGTTATGGCGTCAGATTTAGGTTAAACCTAGAATGAATCCTCTGATATCTTCGGATGCGCGAGTTCGAATCTCGTAGCTCTCATTAACTTTTTTGTTGTAAGGCAATAAATTTATGTACTGTACGTTTAACAAATTATATTGGGGCATATGGAAAATAGACGTACAGTACAGTGTACTGTACAGTAATTTTAGGGCAAATGGTTTGCTCTTTGATGCACTGACTCTTAGTATACTTCTTCAACTATTCGACGTGATATCCGAATATATTTTTGAATTAAGTAATAACCACATGAGACTTTAAAGTACCTGTATATTGTTAAGTGCATCCAGCAAACTATATAGGACAATAATCTGACAATGGATCAATAAATGAAAAATGACTATAACGTACATTGGGTCTGGAAGCTATCGTGGAAGCATCACAATAGCTCTAAAGCTATTAAACGTCTCAAATCACTCAAGGATAATGCAGGTAAAATTCGGATGGACGTCATTCAACTTTTTTGAAAAATTCACAAAGTTAGAAGAAGGTAAGCATTGCAAACATGTTACGTCGAAAGGCAAAGTTGGGCTTAGCCCTTATCTCGGATCGCCTTAAAATGTACAGATAGATCTATAAAGATTAAGATCACTCTACCCAGAACTGATCATGGTAACTTTGGCCAGCATCTGAGCAAGTGCTCAAATAAACACAACGACGAACAACAACAAGATATCAGATGCAAATGCAGTGGTGGAGAAGCTGCATTAGACATTCTGTCTAAGTGCAGCAACTATGATGCTCATAGCAAGTCTTTACAAAAAGTTTCCCCGGAACTTAATATCAGTACTTTACTAGATACTGGCAAAGGACTTGAAGCCGTTATTGAGTTCTTAACCTCCAACCAGGATATTTTAAATCGGTGAAAAACTCTGTGGTTCTCTGGGATCTGGGTGTTTGCTGTGAAGGTTTCCTCGTTTCTAATTGTGGCATTAAATTTACTTAAGTGAGAGCAGGTTTCCCTTTGCACTTGAAATTTATTTTAAGTAGAATTGGCAGCGCTAAAATACAAAAGCATTTATACAATAGTTACGCACGAGATAGTGAAACTCGCCGCGGCGCAGATTGGTCAGTTTTATTACTGATCCACATCTACTTGTCTTCTTTATTGTTATTCATTGTTAATAAAACTATTTGTAATTATATTTTTTATAAGATATTTGACATAGGACAATAAACTGATTATGATTAAATGAAAATGAAAAATGGCTCTTAAGCTTTTAATAAGCCTTTTATACAAAAAATACTGCTGGTCTGTAATCACATTGTATCTTAAATTACATGTTGACATTAATTTTATAAAAAATCTAAACTTGCGGAATCTTACCATCAAAAATACTTTACTCGTTACTGTTTTGTGAGTTAGCTAGTGTATATACTGTACAATAATTTGGCTGACGTACAGTACACTATCCTATTGAATTCTATAGTTGCTGGAGGGTATAGAACTGCTTGTATACACTCATTCCATGGCATCAAACACAACTTTTCAGTACCCTAAATGTAAGATACAGAAGAGAATATATAGCCTTATTAGTTATCTAGTTCCATAAAAGTAGACAAAAAGTTTTCATAATGGAGTGTGATATATCCATCTCTGTCGACATCGAATTTTTTGAACATCTTTGTTTTGGACTGAAGCTCGATACAAGACTCCAAAAACCTATCAAAATGCATGATGCGAGTGTTATTTCTATCAACTGTAGAATGCTTTAAAAACAATTTTGACATAAGCGGTCTTGTGAGAGCATATCCATACTGTATGAGTGCGTTCTCATACTCGTAAAATGACATTTTCCCGTCTCGATCAATGTCAAATTTATCAAAAGCTTCTATCCACTTTTTCAAAAAGATCCACATCGAGAAAAACTCTTCAAAGTCTAGAGCATTGATATTGCGTCTGTCAAACAGCTTGATCATTAATTTCACTGTTGAGACGCTATATTTTGTACCATCTTGGTTTATAAGCACGCCAATCAGTTCGTCTTCACTCAGCTCCCCGTCTTTATTTTTGTCAACGAGCTGGAATGTCTTTAACATAATCTCTTTCTCGGAAAGCTCGTCTTTACGTTGTGGGATTGGAAACTGGATTGATTTGGGCCCGGCCTGTGTTGGTACGCTATACATTTGTTGCGGTACTGATTGTGATGACGATGCGCTAAGGCTTCTGCACTTTCAATATCACCACACGGCTTAAATTGTTTGACTTGGATATGGAGCAGGATTTTGAAGATATCGGAGTCTGGGAAAGATTATATGGTATAACGTGCTGTTACTTTCAGATGCTCTTGTAAAAATTTATACGTTAAGTGTAAGTATACTTCAGTCAAAACATTTATTGACATAAAAGATGAACCAGTTCTAATCGAGAGAAAGTAAACTATTTTAGGCTTGTATAGATAATAAAGTAATAACCTATTAATTATAGATATAGCGTAATATAAATCTCACATATATTGAGAGTCTATTAAAACAGCTGGCAGGCCAGTATATCACATGTGATGGACTAATTGTTTTCAGCTAGCCTATTGTGTCAGGTTGTTTCTGAACTACGCCTTCCTTCATGAAGAGCACAACCACATAAACTGGTAGCCCATATCTACAGTTTTTTGTTTAATCAATGCAAATGGAATAAATAGATACAAGATAATATTATAGTGTACAAAGTCGATAGATATCTAAGCCCATTCTAATCTTTGAACCTGAACATAACGATAATCAAGCCAATACCATCTGGTAAAGAAACAATGTTACTGCGGAATGTCTTATTACAAAAAGCGAAAGATTTCTAAACGATCTATAAAAATAAATTAAGCTGTCCATTTACCTCAAGGTATCAGGAAGTAGCCACAGCAATAGGCCTAGCAGTCCATATCTATTATATTATTGTTTCTAATACTACGGATTTGTCCACATCACCATGGCCACCGACTGAGCCTTTATTTTTGTAATATGGGAATGTTCGGATATTCAGATAAACCGTTTTGCACATAGGCTTTACAAATACTTTCTGTACAGTATGTCTCTATGCTTTTCTGGATATGCTAAAAACATTAGTAAAATGATTAAAGTATGGCTGTGGTATGTTAAACCAGTCCAGAACCATAATATTATAGCTCTTGTTCAAATATCAACAAAAAAATTTGAACAAACATAATTTGTTTCAGGAGTTTTCCTGAATGCTCATGTCTGCATTCTGGTATGCTCAAAAATACCAAGCTATTAAAAATTTTGATGTTCAGCTATAAAAACCTTTCGTGAGAGGAATTGTAAGACAATGGATTAGCACATTCAAGATTTGCCAAAGAGAAGGCCGTTAAAGAGATCGTATATACACAAAAATTACATTCTCTTTTCTTTTCGAGTACATTATGGTTGATAGTATTATGTGGTTCTAGAATGATACATCCGGATATACAGTTACACATATCGTTCCACTGTTATATTTCAGGGCAAATTTTCATGTCCATATGAAGACTAGCAAAAACGCTTTTGTCTTAAACAGTGATAGATGCCATTTGTGTAATAGTCGAGTTGACCTATTAATGTAGCCGGCATGTGGCATATGGAATTTTGTTGATTTAACTTACCTTTTATTGTTGATTTTGTCGACTGTCGATATTACTCGATAATGATAAAATGAAATACACTTAGTAATATATTACATAGGACATACGTAAATTTATTGAGACATGGCACCACTAAACTCCGCCTAATGCTGTAGCAAAAAATAAATGTAAGCAAAATACAGTACACATCAACTTTCTGGCGTTTTTTATCTTTTACTGGTCGCCAAAACAGCGAATATATTTTTCAAGCATCTCGATCAAACATCGGGCATTTGTTCACAGATACGGATCAAGCATAATACAACAACTGATATATTAAAGATTGTGGAGCATATATCTGTTTGTCAGATTTCAGAATACATGCATAATAGTTCAAATTTGTTGAAAAAGCAGAAGGTATTCACTAGGCACCATTTTATCTAGTTAACAGCTACTAGTATCTTTTCACTGTTCTTTCTCTAAGTATCAATGTCCAGAGAACTACAAGGATCCACACAAACACATGCGCTTGAAGGGGGCCTAAATTCAAATCCCATCTCATCACTTCTCACTCCTGCAATTAGACAACCATGGGACGAACGAACCTCGTATGATCCCAACAACATACACAAAAGACACCGAAAAAGACATCCTGTATGGAATGAGTTCAATGAGATGGGTAATGGAAGAGCAGTATGTAGGCATTGCGGTAAAAATGTGAGAGCACGCCCCAATGAAATAATGAAACCCCATCTCTATAAGTGTTCCATGGCGCAAAGAAAGCTAGACCTAGACTATATTTTCCCCAATTCGCAGACGTTTTCGGTGGCAGGCCTTGCAACACAAAACCAGCAGACGCGTTTGATAGAACAGGATTCTACAAAAGATAGCACGAACTTCTCGCAACAGGTCGCTGAAGAGAAACTGGCCTATTACATGTACAACACTGGTGTACCCTTTAGTACTTTGGATAACGAGTCTTTCAAAAGTTTTGTCAGTTACCTCAATCCATTTTTCAAACCATATAGTCAAAATTACTTCTCCCACAGCGTTCTGAATGATTCTCTTACAAGAGCGAATGTCATTATGGAGACTGCTATTGAAAAAACTCACAGTATTACTATTAGTATAGATGCTTGGTCTACACGAGCTAATGAGTCGACTTATGGAGTTTTACTTGCCACAGCAGAAGGCAAGGAGTTTCTTTTGGACGTGATTCTTTTGGGATCAAAGTCTGCTACTCCTGCCACACTATACCAACATCTTAAGCCAATTCTGGCTAAAATACCAGAGAAGAAAATAATGGCTATAATTACTGATGGAGCAAAAAACATGAATTTACTGAGAATGTTGGTCAAAAAAGATTATCCTTGGATCATTGAGCACACCTGCACTGTACATTCTTTAAATCTTTTGTGTATGGCTATACTAAAAAATGCAACAGTATCACCCATTTTTGAACACGTTTTTAGTATAGTTAACGCATTCGAAAATTCTAATGACTCCTCCATACAGCTGAAAAAAGCACACGATTCCATAGGCGGCAAGGTGGGACAAATGAGCTTAGCATCCACTAGACTTTTATTTGCAATTCTGTGTATGAAAACATTGCTTGATAATAAAGCCACTTTCATTGACGGGTCTGATTCTATAATGGTTATATTATCTTTAGATCAGAGGGAAACTTTAAAGACACATTTGTTTTGGAAGAATGTACATGACTTGTACAGTTTTTTGGAACCCATTTCTGGTTTCTTATCCAACACTGAGTCTACAACTTTCAGAATCTCAGATATTCTCTTAACATTTGTTCAGATCATGATTCCAATTTTGCATAGTTTCAAGCGGTCGGATAATGGAATTGCGCGAGACATAGACCGCACTATATCAAAATTGCTAAAGAAAATTTTTGATCACTACATCAATAACGACATGATCAAATTGGCCGCTGTACTAGATACTCGCTACGATATTCCATTTGCATATAGCGTCAAACAAGATAATATTACCACTATGCGAAAGCTGGTGGAAAATTTAGGTGGTAGTCCCATTCTTTGTGATCAGGTTATCAACGAGTTTAATCGGTACTTGTCCAAGAGTAACGTTCAGGAGGACCCCAAAAAATATTGGAATGACAACAAGGACTACCCATTGTTGAGTCCTATAGCAAAAAGGATTTTTGGCATTGTACCGAATTCAATAGATTGCGAAAAAAGCTTTGAAATTATGGGGTTCATCAACTCATTTAAGAAAACTAAGATCACACCAGAGAATTTCGTGGCTTTCGTAAAAGTTCATATTGAGATTACTGGTGAAAAAGCAAAGGAAGAAAACAAACGTAGGAGCTGCAACCAGCTCGTTGAACTTAGTGATGAAGCTATCAACTCATACCAATTTTGGATGTTTGGATATGATCAACTCAATGAAATTCAGAATACGGACATTGACCTGTCAAAACAACTATCGTCTCTTTTCGAGAGCGATCAGGCACTTTATCAGATGATGGAGGATTTGCAACAAAATAGCAACCCTATGATCCCAGTCCTGAAGGATGAAGTTGAATCCCTTTATGCCTAGGTTAGCGGATACGTGTGAATCAATATATAATCTTATGTACTTATATTCTGTAACTGATCTGAAAGAAACATCTATCCGGATATTCTTTTTGAATTTTTTCCAGTGGAAAATGTATATACAGTATTTAGGAGTTTTTACTGATTATTCTGATGATGATGTTTCGAAGTCATATATTTACAAGTAATGCTACCAATTATACAGTCCTGTCACCACCATAGAAACATGCGTAATAAGATGTGATTTAGCACCTCATATTATAGCTACTAGATTTATAATATACCGATATATTGAGAGTAGGATTTCTACTGCCTGGTAAACCTACTGGTTTAATGAATTTACTGAATTTACAGTATTAAATTTTTAGTCATTGGGATTTGAAGTACAGTATTCTAGCAGATATAGATCTTAAAACATGGCTATAAAACCTTAGCATTTGGATGGGTTTGTTGTTGTTCGCCCATAAGTCGATATTGTATTTTTTTTCTTTGATTTTTTCATGTTGTGAACGATTAAGTTTCAACCCTTCATCTCCATTCAACCCTTCATCTCCATTCAGCTCCTCTTTGAAGATCCTTTGACAAAGTGCATTCCAACAATCATGTCTAAATACTCGTCGTTACCAGATTTAGTAAGTTACGAAATGTACTGATATATCATTCTGCTAATTTGTTAGGACCCCAATCCTCAAGATCTCTATGAATCAATACCTACAATTGATACGCCAGCGCCGCTAGAACCTGAACCTCACAATACCAATATAGTCACAGAACACACTCTCGCGCCTGAGTCGAAATCCGCTAAACTTCAACGTCTCAAACTTGAAGTGCAACAACTTGAGCAAGAGCTTTCAGGTCCTACATCCGATGGATCTGAACTACGGCAAGTGCTAGATAAACTTCAAGTTACAACAAAACTTTACAAGGATCTGAAAGTTCCTGATCCCAAGATTAAGCAAGATCAGAAACCTAAAGATGATGAAAATAAAAAGAGAGCGCAAAAGATGGCCCAGCTCGAGACAAGGATCACAAAGCTGGAGCGAGTATTAGGACCCTGTGAAGTTTCGCAACCGATATTCTCACTTTTATCGGAACTAAAAGCGCGAACTCAGAGTACGCGCACAGCTACAAAATCAGAGAAAACTGACCTAACCGAAGATCAATTACTTCAATTGAAGCAATACCAGGCTACTATTCCTCTTATTCTTAATCGACTGAAGGTTCTATCTTCATTGCATTCAGACGCGGTCGCAGCCAATTCATCGTTGAAAGATATGAATTCAGTTATTTTAGAATTACAACTGGAAATCAGAAATTGGGTAAAAACTCTGGAAGCGGTAGAAAGAAAAGTAGAACAATTTGCTGAAATCGGTCTGAAAAACCAGAAGATAATTAGTAAAATACAGAAGAAATAGTCATGCATATTCATATAGCGTCATCAGCCAATGTGCTTTGTGTACACTCTAGTGTTGAGATGAAATGCAGTGCTCAATAATGCAAAGTGTTTCCAGTCTTCAATAAAATGAGTACGCTAGATCCTATTTGCATGGCATACCTAGGTACAGTATGTGTGACTTGTTTTCTCAAAAATACTACGTGCATGCGACGATAGAAAGAAATATATTGCTTGGGACACATGGATTGGTTGTAACTGCTAGTTATTCGTGTAGAGGGCTATTACATAACTTGATTACCGAATGATCTGCAACGGGAGTCTTCTAAAAGTGAAGTTTGCAAAGCGTCAATCAAAGCCTTTTGCTGTTGAATTGATTTAGGTGGTAAGAGTAGACTTTTACTTACAAATTCAATGCCGTCATGCTCGATGAGACACAATGATTTGTTACACTTAGCTTTTTGCGAGATGATGAACTCGAAGCATATCAAACTAGCTTATAACTATGAGTTTCAAATAGCTAAATACAGTAGGTTGAATGCTGTTGATCATATACTAATTTTGATGCACTATACTTGATGAGACCCAAACTTTTTGACAGTAAAATAACTGGCTCCTCATAAAACAGGAATTCTTGATAAAACTCAAAACTCACTGTATCAATAGTATATTATAATGTTTTTTTATCTTTCCAGGTCGTTGAATAATAAGTAATTACTTTTTAAGTATCATCACTCATATACGGTAAAAATCAAGCAATTGTATTTCGTGAAAATCCAGAATTCACGGTGATTAGAAAGTTTTGGGCTATTACGAGGTCTATAGAGCCAATATAGCTGATTAATTGATGGTAGATTTTCTACTAGAGACACAACACTCTGAAAGGCTTAAATATCATGAGATGTTACCCTTATAGGACTTTTTTCAAACAGAGACTTTTATAGTACTAAATCGTATGTGTAGTCGTTGAGAAAAAGTATTCAGTAACTTTGGAATTATGTGAATAGCATGTGAACGTCTTAAATATTTTTGAAACAGACAGAGTACTTACCATATATTACAGAACCCATTTTATACTTGTTAACGTCATGGTTACTATCAGCTATATGTGATACTTAGGCAGACCCTATTACGGGTCTTTGAGGGTATTTCCGGTTGTCGAATAACCAAAGTTTCCAAGTATATAATAGCTTAATTGTCTAGATATCTTGACTAGATTTCTTAACACACAACAACTTCACCTCAATTAATTTAATCACTAAAGAAATCTTCAAAATCGACAGTAATCACAATCAACATGGGCCTATTCAGTAAAAGCAGAAAGAACAACCAAGAACAAGTCTAGTCTGTACTACATTCTAACACGGAAGAATATTCAAGGTATGTTAACGGTCGTGATCCTTTGTACGGTTGATATGGTCTGCCACACGAGATGTCAGGCAATGTTTCAGCCTTTATCGTCAGTGATGACAAGAGCTTTATAACTACTAGTTTTTGTATAGCCATATACTAACACTAACAAACGTAGAAAACAAACAAATCAAAACTTATGCGTACAAAGTGAGAGCTCAAAATATTCTGACATATACTACGCTTCAGAAATAGACCCAAAACAGCCACTAAAGAGCAATAACAAAGTGCGCAATTCCAACTTCCCAACTTCGAATAGTCTTCTATCTCTTCCTTTTGAAGCAGATGGAAAAATAAATAAAAATGACCCCAAGGTTCGTACTATGGAACGAATTCTAACAGATGAGCGATATCTAAAGTTGTTTCTTTTTGGTCTCACACATAGTTACTATAAGGCATTGGTTGAAAAAGACATGTACGTACTTGAGAGCATTTTCTCAGGAACTGCCAACATATCTGAATAGAAATCAGATTCCTAGCCTTATTGTACACATGCCACCTCAAAAGGTTCAAGACGGTTACATGCTTGTTCGGAAAGTTATTAATGAAGAACCTGATCTTTTGCTCAACGGTATCTCAAAAAGGTTTATTCTGGCTTTAGAAGAGCTTCTGTACGTCCCATGCAGAATTCGGTTTGCAGGTCGATGACATTAAAGCTTTTTTTGTCAAGCAGATTTACAGGGAGGTATACCGTGTAATATAAATAACATAGAATTATTTACAGTGAACAGACACATGAACAGTCATCTATTCGATCCAAAAGACGTAATTTTGATGTAACTATCTCTATCAGATTCTATAGTCTCTATTCACAAACAAAGCTCTCGTGTTTTCTTTGTACGGTTTTATATATTTTTGTCAAGAATTACTCCCATGTAAGTATCCAAGCACAGTAAAGTGCTCCATTTGGCACGTTATGCTAGCTTTAACTCCAATATGCAGAGTTACAAGAGCCTAATATGAGATCAAAACGTTAGATTCTATAATTCGAATGTACAAATACAAGATACCAGTGCTGTTAAAAACTCCGGGCACTGGCTTGAACAATTTTTGGTGCTAAAATTAAGCATTCATTCTGAGCTATTTAGCATGTTGACTGTTTCTATCTTTTGATATATTGCGCTTGTTTCAATTACCAGTATATATATCCCTAGGTAATTTTTTTTGAAAAAGTATGCTCAACTATTATGGACACACATCTAAATTCAACAATGTGATAAATGTTGGAAAGCATTTATTGTCATCCGGTCGAGTTTTGTGATTAGGACATGACTATCAGATTGGCCAGGTATATTCTGAACAAATAATACACAAACAATACAGTAGTTCAAATCAATTGATCTTCGCCAAAAAATTATACAATTAATGACTTAACACCCGTTGAGACCTAAATAATATACCGACTGAAAATTCCAACGAAAAGTAGCTTACGCACAAGACATAACTTATGGTAGGCTTATCCATATACTTAATATCTGGATTCATAGATAGCTTTAGTCCTGCTCTGATAGCTCTGACTGATTATAGGCATCAAATATATAACTAAGTCGTAGTACCTGCAAAGGCTTGATAGCGTTTAGTAACATCTACAGTTAGGCATTAAATTGTAGACTCTATAAAAGAGTTTAATGTTTTGACAAGTTTGATTGTCGGAAATTACGTAGTAAGTCAAATATGCAACATCTCATGAGACCCAATCCTCATATTTTCCAGCATTCAAAGAATATGGAAAGCATGATGGCCAAAGCATTTTTACTTAAAATTACACTCTCAGTTAATAGTCAAGTATCTAAAATATTGATAATAGAATACATTAAATCACATCCAGGAAGGGTTACAGTACTACACTTGGTCCAAGTTGTCTGAATATAGCCCAAATAATACCAATAATAATAAAAAAAGGATGTGACGTAGGCTTCTACTTCAGAACTTTTGAACTTCGATGGACAAATAAAACGTTGTTAACCATTCACTTAATTAAGGGCACAATACCTCAGGAGACTCAAACTTGAAATCACCTTGCAAATCAATCTTCAAAATGTCGTAACTATAAAAATGGCAGATCTCGGGTATGAAATCTTTGCTCACTGTTACGGGAGTGTCATGATTGATAGTCCAAGATCTCAAACCTATAAAACACTTGGTCAACTAGATCGTTTAGTAGTATCATAACATAGAAATCATCAGCCATCGACAATAATTAGGTAGACCTTATTGTGAAATCATTCAAATGAATTGAACTGTTTGATATTAGAATTCTAAAAGTATATAATGGCTTAAACATCTTGCAATTAAGAAAGATATCTTAAAAGCACAACAACAAGAACCTTCTTAGTCAACTGCGAATATATTCTACAACAACTCCAACACTATCTTAAGCAAATAACAATAAATTGTAACATGGGATTTTTCAGTAAGAACAAAAAGAACATCCAAGTACAAGAGTGGCCTGAACCATATCCTGTCACACACGAGGCTACAAGGTATGCTAGTTACTGCCACTGTTTTCAAAGCCTGGAAATAAGGGACTGCTCCAGCATTTTATTTCATTGGGTAGCGTATTTTGTCATACAATAGTTGACGAAATAATTATCCTGCTGCAGAATTGTTGATGTTAACACTTGCTAACAAAATACTAACAATGCTTAAACAGACAACCCACAAACCAAAACCTATGCGTTCAAAGCGATAACCCCAAATATTCCAGCATGTACTTTGCCTCCGGGATAGACCCAAAAGATACCTTGAGAGTAAAAAGTAAACAATGTGGCTCTAAATATCCAACCTCTAATGATCTTTTGTCACTTCCTTTTGAGGCAGATGGAAAGCTGAACAAAAACGATCCGAAGGTTCGCACTATGGAACGTCTTTTGACAGACGAAAGATACTTGAAACTGTTTCTCTTTGGTCTTACACATAGTTACTATAAAGCATTGGTTGAAAAAGACTTGTATCTAAGAGCGTTTTCTCAAGAGTTGCCAACATATCTGAAAAAAAACCAGATTCCTAGCTTTATTGTACACATGTCACCTCAAAAGGTTCAAGAAGGGTACATGCTTACCCGAAAGGTTATTAAAGAGGAACCTGACCTATTGCTTAATGGTGCTTCGAAGAAATTCATTTTGGCGTTGGAAGAGCTTTTATATGTTCCATGTAGAATCAGGTTTTCAGGTTGATGAACGATGACACTGGTGGTTGGTTTTGCAGGTCAAAATAGTAACCTAGGTAATAATATATAACAATGTTATAAATCTCCAACTTCATAATTAATATGCTATACGAATTGAGCAACCTTGAGTTTTGTTTCAAACTCGATAAACGCCATAAACATTCAATATCATCAATTTCATAGGCGTACAGAAATACATACCTTACTCTCTTTTACTGTACTGTACACATTGTTATGGAAGTTTCAGGGCCTCTGATTGTTTAACTAGCATTACTCATTGAGATTTCTAATTTATGGAGTTACACATAGTCCAAGGTTTCTAAGGTTTATAGTTCTTCAAGTTTTCGTGGCTAGATTTAGGATAGTACAATGTATTAGCTTTCTGGTCCAAGTTATTGACACCGATAGTATCAGTAAAAGTTTCAACCAAACTTTTTCCTCCATCACCACATTTGAAGTCTGCACTGGATTCCCACCACATACCACCTCCCAAACGCATATTTTTTACATATTCTCCCTTGATTCGAGTAGTTTCGCAATTGTCGTAGGTAACAAATGTTCTCGTGTTTGGATTGTAACAATAGGCGGCGACCTGATCGCGATCAGTGTATTCGGTCGAACCTGGTAAAGGTAAGGCCTTATAATCCCAAGCTCCGTTTTCCCATGAGCCCTCACCTACACCACTAAACGTGTGATTTAGGCCATCTGTGTTCGTGAAAGCACGTCCATAAATAGGCATACCTAAAACTAGTTTGGAGGGGTGGACTCCACGTTTGATATATTGTTGGATAGCATCGTGTGAATTGAGTTCACCACCGTACAAGTTGCTCTGGTGTTGTACAGTTGTGCTCCAAGATCCCGCATAATCGTAGCACATAAGGTTCCAGAACGTCAAGTATTGGTCCATTTCACGTACCTTTAGTTGCTTGTAGTTTTCAGGGCCAGCAGGCGCGGCTATACTAAGCTCAAACTGATCGCGTGGTAGATTAAGGCTCAATGCGTATGAATCTAGTTCGAGACGAATACATCTGAGAAGATCAACATAATTATCAGCTTCCTCTTCATTGTGAGGATATTCCCAATCAATATCGAGACCATCTATACCAAGGTCCATGAGAAGCTTAACCGCTGATTGAGCAAACTTCTTACGTTTTTCAGATGTAGAAGCACCCTGTGCCAGGGCAGCGGAATAGGTCCAACCACCTATGGAGAGCATCAGTTTAAGTTGTCTATTTTTCTTTTTGATGTTAAACAAAGCATTGAAACAACCCTTCAGATACGAAGCTGGATCATTCCAACTGTCACCTTCAAGTACAATGTCCTGATTTTGATAAAGTTAGTATCTAGAGCTTTTGCAAAGAAAAAACAAATCTACTTACCGTATCAGCCCATTTGTCACTCAAAATGATTTCACCGGTATCAGGAGTGATATTCGCAAATGCATACAAAACATGAGTTATTCTGTCTGCTGGCAAGTCCTTGGGGAAATGTTTTCTGGCATATATTGCCCAGCTGTTAAAGTTATTAGGCAAGGTCTCGTATAGAACAACAGGAAGGCAACTTACTTGCAGAAGTAAAGAACACTTCTGTAACCTGTAGCATGAGTTACAGGAGTTTGAACAGGCATTTGTATGGGCTGTTGAGCCGGTATTTCATTGCCCGGATATTGACCTTGCGGAGAACCTTGAGAAGGGGGAGGACCTTGAAAAGGAGGTTGGGTTTGATCCGGATGATGGTGCAAATGCAGGTCGTGAAGCTTGTTTCGGATAGAGTCAAAAACCATTGCGACAACTATGCCTAATATTAGTATTTTTATCCAAATGTGGATTCTGTCAAACATATGTTGACCTTACCAGTTTCAAAGAGAATGCTAAGTTACAGTTTTCCAGACTTACGAAATGAATGCAAATCTTAAGCTCAAAAAAAAAAACACTCAAAATAGGGGACGTTCAAAGTTGAATATTCGGGTGCCTTAATATACAAAATTACCGAGGAACGGCTGAAGCACTTTCAAGGCTGAGCAGGTAACACTGGAATTGATAGTGGCAACACTTGGAGGTCTCACCAACTCGAAGAGCCACATCTGTTAGTACCATGTTATATAACATGTTTTGAATGGTATGTGTAGGACAGGAGAACTACTCCTACTTGGCGTCTGACCTTGAGGTTGCTGATGTAGCATCACCTTTCAATAGACAGCAATATGGTAATTCGTCAATGCTAAATAGAAGACACTTCTCCGTCTGAGATTATTTGTGCACGTCACATTCAACATTGATCTATATTTTATGATGATAGAAATTAGTGAAATATCCACCATATTCATAAGAGAAAACATTGAACCTCAAGTCTGTGCTCCGTTATAGGTTATCTTGATATTTCATGAAGGCACTCTCCTGTGGTTATGCTTGCTCTAAAAGGACAACTTCTATGAGTAAGTTTCTACGTACTTATTGTGAACTTACATAAATGCTATAGCAAAGTCTATACAAAATATATAGACATTTGGCGTAATATATACTTATTGCCATCTTTGCGTATGTGGGTTCCATCTAAATTTCGTGTTACAAATAAAACCATAAAGAGATTCTTATAGCCCCCGACCGCAACCAAAAAAACATTCTCTAGCGAGAACACAGACTAGAGAATATGAAAACATTTTTTGAGAATAAACTGGCATATCTATGTGATGTAGACGTACAAATTCCATCAATACAAAAGGTGTTTACATCTCTTAAATAATACACGTATCCACATAGTCTGTCCTCAAATATTTTCCATAATGATATCCGTCCTGTAAACTGCTTAATATCTTAAATTCAATTTCAACTAGATCTATGTATTTATGAGATCAACTAGGCGGTTTACCATACCTCATAAAAGTAGGGCATTTTTAGTGAAAACGTTTGCTCGCCGCGACTGTGCATACAGGTCTTACAATGGTCTGTGAACAATTACCATATTTGCATAGTATGCAATCTTAGTATATGTGGAGTTGGATAATCTTATCTGCATCTGTAGCAAAACTGAGCCATTGTTGGGTTATCTTCTTCAACAAATGATATTTCGGCCTCTGGTTTAGCAGAAATGGTTAAGTGAGGATTTGCAGACACTTATATATAGATATATGACAGGATAGTTCGGAAATATGTACACCAATTTAACAGCTTGAATTTTTATTTGAACCATTGGCACATGCGTTTTTCATGACTAGTAGCATTTTTAGGCAATTATTAGTCTGATAAATGTATGTAAGTTGATATAGAAGGATTGAATTGTCAAATCTATATATCAGTATAGTTTTTCTTTTCCAACAATCCATATGGTTATACCTCACATAGTCACTCTAAGTTTGGGCAAAATGGTAAATACCCAAGTGTGTAACAAAGAATTCTCTATTAAGTAAAAGAAGTGATGAAATGTTATCTACAAATAATCAGTTTTAAAAACAAAGACATTAATTTTATGGCTGTAACTATAACTATACTGATTCTAAAGGCTTTTCCTCACTGTCAGGTGAGGTATCTTACAAAACCATTTGCTGCTTCAGCTATCCCCCTTTAGTTGAGACACTAGGAGTAACTCGATTATCTCGTTTGGAACTTATTTTCAAAGTCTGGCACACCCCGAATGTATCTGCGTTCTACGGTGAGCTAGTCAGCTTGCAAAGATGTTTGATTATGAAGCAGCCTTTACAGTTCCATCTTCCTATACATATTCATTGTACAACCTTCCAGATATACTTTACATTTCAAGAATAGACCCATTGGAGAGCACTATATACACCTAATTAAAACTGCTGGTAAACTAAAGATAATCGAGAACGGGTTACCCTTAAAGTCAATGGAATACCGGTATGTGCTTTCAATTCCATCATTGATCCCAAAGAAGACCAGATGGGATTACTTTATCACAAACACCTCATGGATGGATTGAAGAGTTGAAAATATAAACTCGTTGCAAAATCCATACCTCACGCAAGCCCAGCCCGAACAACTGCCAAACACAGTGGTTCATTTTTCCAGGCCGCCAATTTTCCCGCTCAAAGTTACTGTATGTCATGGATCCCACTTAGAACCAACTACAATCCATGACAACGACTAAATGGTCTAAGTTCCAAGAGCAGAGTTACATGGGGTTAGGGTTCACGAATGAACAAGAGACAGAAGGATCCCAAAGGTTGAAGGATCTTGGAAACCATTGAGAACGACAGAGAACAACCGACGATGAGAAACTAGTCCGACAGCAATTATTTGTAATTGCCTTATTTAGCTTATAATCGATTACTATAAGTAATCAAGGATATTAATCATAATCTCCATCAAATCCTATTGAACATTAGACTTGATCAAACGAACTACGTACGTATATCTAACCTTTGGTACGAGACTATGACACTGTACAAATAGATTCAATCATTCAACCTCAGCCGCTCCTAACCTTTGCTAATAAAGTGACATAATTATTAATTAAATACTGTACCTCAGATACTGTAAGCCTGTGAAGGCCCTGTATAAAATGGGAATTCATAAAAGGGCCGAACAATTCTTCCTTTCCTTCTAAAATATCAATCCATTCAGCAACAACCACACCAATCGATATCCATAAAATAAGCCCACATTTAGCAACAATGTCTATTGCTCCCAAGTACTCCGCTCAAAGACTTGGCTCAGAAACTTCTGTCAACACAATTGAGATCTACCTTGACTATGTCTGTCGCTTCAGTGTCAAGATGTATACCCACCTTCGCAAGAATGTAATTCCCGCCATCAACGAAAAGTATCCTGGAAAATTCCAGTTTATATTCCGCCACCAGATTCAGCCATGGCATCCATCTTCGACACTTGTTCACGAAGCAGCCATTGCTGTAGGTCTACTTAATCCTGATAAGTTTTGGGAGTTTAGTGATGCTTTATTTGCAAGATCAACAGAGTACTACGACGAGTCGGTCTACAATGAGTCCAGAAAGGAGACTTACGAGCGCTTAGCTACTTTGGCAGAGCAGTCTGCTGGAGTTGATAAGCAAAAGTTTTTGGAGCTTGTCAGTGTCCCTGAGTCCAACTCTCCTACTAACAAAGGAAATGCCATTGCAGCTGACGTTAAGTATTTCGTCAAGATTGCTAGACAGAACTCAATTCACGTTTCACCTACTGTTGTTGTCAACGGTCTGATTGACTCTTCTCTTGAGTCATCTACCTCTTTGGAAGGTTGGCTTGAGAAAGCAAAGTCTTTGAACTTCTAGATTTATTCTATGTAATCTGACAATAATTAGTCACAAATCTATTTTATAATAAGTCTCTATATAATGAAAGTATAAGGAACCGAAATCTCTCTTATTAATTGACACTATTGGATATCTCAAGGTCTGATAGTTCTCCCGGGTCGCTCTTGGAGTCTTTGCACATCATACTCCTTTACAATTGCGAATAAATCCCTCTGGTTCTGCCAGATCGAGCATTAAAACTGTATATAACTCAGAGTCTAGATATTATGTCTATAGCTCGATGTTCTATTATTTACGTAGGAATTTCTAAGTAAGTAAGTTAGCTAATTTATTTGGGACCCGACCCAGGGCACACTTGTAAGTCGGCCCCAACCCTCAAAATTATTTGAGAAACTCCCAATATATGAAAAATTTACCTCCCAATTATTCCGATCTCTTTCTTCCCAACTTAATCAATTATTACAAAATGTCTAAAAGAAAGAGAACATCAGTGATTCAAACCGCAGACACCTCTTTTCCTAGATCGGGTGAAAATGGACAAGGATTGACTCCATTGGAATATAAACAAATCTCTAATAAGGCAGTTCATGATGTTCTGAAAGAATCAAAATCCCAACCTACAAAAGCATCAAAGAAGAAAACCAAAAAAACCACTACAGACAAAAGAGAGCCAAAAGAAGATACAATTCAATATTTAACGACGAAAGAAATCAAAAAGTTAGGCTCATACGTGGAGGCTATAGTCAAAGTTGCTAGTATTGGACACGATGAACTAATATGCTCTTTACCAGGAAATCTGGTCGGAATTTTAAACGTTGATGATACGGAGGAATTTTATGTTGGTCAGTATCTTAAAGTTAAGATCACCGGCGATACTTCTGGGCTTGATCTTGAGCTGATAGATTCAGGAGATATTGCACAAAATACTACTGTTCCAGGCAGAATAGAGTCAGAGCAAGATTATGGTTTCATTGTGACATTATCAGAATCTAAGACTGGTTTCTTAAGTAAGAAAGAGTTGCTCCGCCCTGTTGAAGACTACAAAGTTGGACAGTATGTTCTTGTCACTATCAAAAGCGCAAAGAAAAAACAACAGATTAAGCTTATCGAAACTAAAGGCGAAGCTATCGACATTGATACTATAGAGGATTACGAGCTTCTGAAGCCTGGATCTCTCGTGAATACTACCATCAAAAAGGTACTCCGTAACGGTCTTATACTCGAATCGAAAACGCCCACAAAAAAAATTGTCATTGACTTGTACAATATACCGGGAAATAGTATTGAGGGCTACGATGAAGGACAAGATGTCGACGCTAGAATTATTTACTCATTGGTAAACAATGTATCTGATACTGAAGTATTTGGTGCGACTCTTTTACCTCATTTAATCAGCTTAGACTTATCCAAATCTGCATTAAAAGATTTCAGTAATGAATTAGTTTCGGAGAACCATTTATCTTTGAAAGTCACAAACAATGTTATCGAAACCTCAATTGGTCTATTTTCAACGATATTTTTCCAAGATAAGGTCATTCCTGCATTTACTCAATACACAAAAATTTCTGATGATTTGGAAAACCTGGTTTCAAACTCTTCAAAATTCGAAGTGGGAAAAAAACTACCGTTCAAATTCATCAGGTATTCACCTTTAGAAAACCTGTATTTGGTATCTCTACTAAAGTCTGATTTAGAAAAACGATATCTTACTCATGACGATGCAAAAGTTGGTGATTTGGTAGACGTCACTGTCTCGAAATATACCCCTAACGGAACGATGATTGTTGACATCACTGACGAAATTAAAGGCATAGTTCCGCCATTGCATATTTCCGATATCAAGTTAAGCAATCCGGAAAAGAAATATAAAGTTGGATCAAAAATCAAGGCTATTGTAAGTATTCTTATCTATTTTACAGGAACCGTTTACTAACAAAATTTCAGATTATTTCAAAAGATGACTCAAAAAAACTTCTTCTTTCACTCAAGAAATCTATCGTTTCTGCTAAAAATGTAATATCTTCTTATGAAGGAGTTACCACGAATCAGGTTTCTGAAGGCACAGTTGTCTCTTTACCTCAGCATGGTAAAGGTGCTATTGTTGAATTTTTCAACAATGTGAAGGCTTACTTGCCTAAAAATCAAATTAATGAGGGTCTTTCTGGTTCTGATTCTATCACCAAATATCTCCGATTAGGCCAGACTGTTTCAGCAAGAGTTTTATACGTCGATGCTGAAGGCAAGAGAATGACAGTTTCTCTAAAATCTGATAAAGATGCAGTGGAAATGTCAACCTTTTTAGATTCTCTTACTGTTGGTAAAAGTTTTGTTGATGGTACTATTATTGCAGTTGACAAGACTACTGTTACTTTAGAAATAGAAGGCTACGGCGTTACTGCTACGCTTAGTGCCAATCATTTGTCAGATGAAGATGAGAATGTCAGAAACAAAGCATTCAAAGAGCTCAAGGTTGGTCAAAAGTTAGAGCATCTTTTGTTTCTTAAAGCTACTCAATCAACTGTTTTTCTTACTAAAAAACAATCTTTAATCGACGCGTCTGAGAATGGAACTTTGATCTCTAGTCCGAAGCAAATTACTGCCGGGCAAGTAATCAAAGGATTCATTAAACAAATCAATCAGGATTTAGGGCTCTTTGTTGAATTTGCAAACGGTGTCTATGGTCTTGTTTACAAAACTGAACTTTTCCCCAAGTCTGCTCGCATTAATGTCAATAAAGAAGATCTCAAGAAGCACTTCCGTGAATTTGACGTTATTGACTGTCGCGTATTGGGTGTCAATGAAGAAAACGGAAATATCAGCTTGTCTATCAAAGAATTTAACGGGCCTAGTGCTTTGGCTTTGGCTGAAATCAAACTTGGAAATACCATGAAATCCAGAGTCAAAAAAGTCACCAATAAGCAACTTAATTTGGAGCTGATATCAGAAAACGGGACAGTTTTACAAGGAATTCCTTGTAAGTTAGATGTTTCAAATATTTACGACTCCTACAAAGATATCAAAGATACTAAACATCCGCTTTCTCAATTTAGCAAAGATCAAGTACTCGAAGTGAAAATCTTAGACGAAAATACTATCAAACCACACAAAAATTCGGATTTGACGAAAGCAAGTGGCATCACTGGATATGATGTTACTATCAAGCCTTCCGCAATGAAGAAAAAGGGCAAAGTGAAAAAAATCACACTTGAAGTAGGAGCTAAATATCTGGCTTTCATCAATAACATTGACTTCAAAAGTGGTAATGTTTTTGTTAGTGTATCGCATAATCTGAATGGAATGCTTCCTTTTGACAGTCTTACAGACAATATCGACGTCTTGAATAATCCCAAGGCTTTCACTCAGGAATATCCGATTGGATCTGCTCTTCAAGCCACATTGTCGAATATATCTGAGAACGGCAAATACCTATTTTCTGTTAAAGATTCAGCAAATTCTGAAGAATATAAAATTGGCGACATTGAAGTTGGAAAAATTATCAAAGTTTCTTCTAACGGTTATGTTGTCAAGTTAGGTTCAAGTTTTGCTTTCATGCATAAGTTAGACGCGGTCGATGATTATGATATTCTCAAGTCTGATCAGCTCCAAGTAGACAGGCTTGTTAAGGTGAAGGTTCTTGATGTCGACACACAGAAAAACAAGCTATACGTTTCTGCCAGACCCTCAGTCTTGGGTGAAATTGATGAAGAACAAGTTAAGGATAAACTTATTTCCGAATTCAAAGATCTCAATGCGGGCGATATTCTTAGAGGATTTGTCGAGACTATATCCGATTCTGGTTTGTTCGTCACTATCTCTAGAACCATAACTGGCCGTGCCATGATTAAAAATTTGAGTGATCTGTACATAGAAAATTGGAAGTCAATTTTCAAGGTTGGCGAACTTGTTCAGTTCAAAGTTTTATCAGTTTCTGCTGATGGAAAGAAAATTGACTTGGGATTGAAAGAGTCTCAACTTAAAAATAAAGGAGCACTAAAGAGCATAAATGACATCGAAGTTGGGCAGGTTGTCACAGGTCATATCGCGAAAGTTCAAGATTACGGTGTGTTCGTGGAATTAGATGGATTTGATCATTTGTCTGGTTTGTGTCACAAATCTGAGATTGCTGATCAACTCGTCATCAAAGATATCAACAAATTGTTTTCACCAGGGGATAAGGTAAAGGCAAAGGTCATCAAAGTTGATACTATTAACAGAAAGGTTGCTATCGGAATGAAAGCTTCATATTTTGAAGATGATAACGAGGAGATGGAAGATGCTAGCGATGAAGAAGATGAAGAGCAAGAAGGTGATAGTGATGCTATGGAACTTGATCTGGAAAATAAAGACTCGGATGATTCAGATGATAGCGGAGATGAAGACGAAGGCAAATCAAATAATACTCAAGGTCTCAGTGCTTCATTCGACTGGTCTACATCTATTCTGGATAAGAAGGATGAACCATCATCTGAGGAGGATGAGGAAGACTCTGATGAAGAAGATGGTCGACCTCGTCGTAAGAAAGCAAAAACCGTCTCAAAAGCTACACCCACATCTACTACCGACTTTGAGAAACTCCTTCTTTCAAACCCTACTTCCCCAGTTTTATACATCTCTTTTATTTCGCATCACCTCTCTCTTTCTAATCCTGAAGCTGCTCGGGCTTTGACTCGACGTGCTCTTTCTGCTATGACAAACGAAAACGATAAGCTAGACATCTGGACTGCTTGGTTCAACCTTGAGATTCGATTCGGCACACCAGAACTCGCTCAACAGGTTTTTACACAAGCTATACAACAAATGGACCCTGATCAGACTTGGGAACGTTGGATCAACGCTTGGCACTCAGCAGGTTTAATTGACCGTGTAATTGAAGAATATGAAAAATGGACTAAGTCTCGACACCCATCCGGACACGGATTTGGCGCGGTATTGAAGTACGCAAAGTATCTCTACATCAATAATATGACAGAGAAGGCGCGTGGACTGATGGCGAGATACGAGAAAGAACTTAATAACGAAACCATTACAAGAATAGCTCTTTTAGAGTATGCTCACGGAGATCCAGAACGGGGACGAAGTTTGTTTGAAGTGGTGTTAGATAAGAGTCGAAAGAGGGTGGATTGGTGGAATGTTTACGTTGATATGGAAATCAAGTATGGGGATTATGCATATGTCACTGAACTATTTGAGAGAATATTAGGAGAAAAGGGGCCAAGATTGAGTGTGAAGAACACCAAGTTTTTCTACAAGAAGTGGGTCGGATATGAAATGGACAAAGGTGGTGATAAGGTCGAGTATATTAAGGCCAAGGCCAGGGAATTTGTGAAAAATAGAGAAGAAAAGTGAAGTTATTTACAAGAATAGAAAATTTGTATATTGAAATGTTTATTAAAATTGTTAATTTGTTTAGATTTATGTTACACTCGGGGCTGGTTTTCTAAATGCGACTTATAGTTAATCATAGTCGAACAAGAAAGGCTCTTTAACCTAATTTTTTTTTTTTTTTTTTTTTTTTTTTTTTTTTTTTTTTTTTTGGCAGTGGATTTGTCGTGTTACATTGCCATGGCTTTCAAAAAGTATCTATCATTGATCTATTGCTCTTCAAATTGGCATTTCATTGGCATGTTGTGGAGCTTTGATATCTTTATGTAAGATTTGTCTACTAGAATCTGCTCTACACGTTGTTATTGCAGACGATTTGACGGATTGGCTAAACCTCAGTCGTTAAGACACAAAAGTTTTTGAAACAGTTAGCATGGTATATTGATAAGTTTAAATCTGTTGTTTTTTCAAACTTTAACATCAACTAGTGGTGGCTTTGGAATAGCAATTGCAGGATGAATAGACAATATGTAATTTTGTATGAATCATAAAGAAAAGTTCTTTGATTAATCTCGCTTTCTATTCAGCTTCATCATTAGCAATGAGTTTCAACATAACGCCATCAGAATTTTTTATGAAAAGTAATTACTTGTATTCTCATTGATTTCAAACTTGAAAACTGTGACAAAACACTGCAAATTCTATTGGTTATATCTTTGAAGGTTACATTAATATCGGTGCTCTTCCTGAGTCGGCCTACACTACCAAACTTACGTTTCATGAAGCCATTTCTTTGTGTTATAGTGTAGTCTCTGTCCTTGATTATGATAACAAACATTTAGTTCTCCCAAGTATTCCTGGCGCGTCTATTCACGCGGAAGAAAAGCTATTGTTTCCAGCTCAGATATGTCATCAAATGGGCTCAGCCGTATATAAGGCATATTGTTTTTAATACTTCTAACATGGATAGGAAACGTATGTTAGCTCACCTTAAAGGACTCTCTGACCTCACTATATACGCCAGACGCAATTCTGATATCAATAAAATGCTTCACAAATCATGGGAATCATTTTTCAAAAGTCTCCCTTAACTCGTGCCCATATTTCCAATTTCTATAGTGAAAGCAACTGCCAAATATATCTTATCGACATATTTCCAGACATATCCCGCCACGTTTACTCTCTATCGATTTATGTGATATACACTGAACGCACTTCGCAAACGAAGCTTGCAAAATCCTTGCAGCTGACCAGCGTTGAGATAATTAGCATACGCTATTGTAGACGGCTTGCTCAGATTCTTAAAATAGCTAGTCTTCTTGTTGATACCAGTGCATTCCCTTCCTATTACTAACTGCACTAAACTTACAACTCTCATTTTAAAGGTGTCCACAACAGAAATGGTTTTAATTTCACCCCCAAATGCTCAGATTAAAAGCCAATTACCATGCTCTTCTTAGAGCAGGAATTGATATTAGAGTTCTTAGTTTAGAATACGCACGTTGGTAAAGAACTAATTTTGCCCACCATGGAAAGTTTGAAACTAAATCGCGACAAAGATATCCATATTATAGCTCCGGTTTTAAGATCTGTCTGTTTCCAGCCTCCGGCTATCTTTTATGCCTCTTTTTTGCAAAGTTACCTGTTCACACATTAGTGAAGCATATTACTGGCTCATTGATATTTTCCCGTATTTTCCTATATTGAAAACACTCGAAAACAAATCTTAGTGGACTCCTGGGTAAATATAATATTAAAGAGAAGGTAATGCTTGAGCATTCACATCTTACTGCAGTAATTTTCTATGATTTGATGTTGTCAAAAATATGTGGCTATGGCGAACCCGATTATCATGTTGGTCCCCTGAGTTTATTAAATCTATTCATAGGATTGTGAGATGTGAAAATCATTGTCCCGTTCTTTATCATATCTTTCTTGATGTCACTATGGTTTGTGAGTTGTCAAAAATGTTACTCCATCTCTGCCCCAGGATATAGTTCGGAAACGCGTTTTTATCAAGCTGGACAAAAATGATGGTGAAGCTGACATTGTAAGAACAAGGAAACAAAAGCAGACTGGTAAGTCTGCTACCAAAGCAAAAAGTAATGATGAGATTTGCGAAAAATATAGAGATAAATATGAAGATTTTTGAACTAGCAAGAAGTGTGGAAGAAAAGGCTAAAATTATGGCCAAGATAGATATTGATGCTCAAACACAATCTTTTGCTTGGATTAGCAAAAAGCTAATGAAATATAAATGACCAAAACTGAAATAGACTAGCCCTTTTGTGCAGCTCTAAATAATTATGAGGAATAGATGAAGTAAATAAATAAATTGTTAATGATTTCTACGGTTAATAATTCTTTCATTAATCATTTTATTTGTTTTGGAGGTGTCCAGTTCATGTTTCATCTTACTACTATTAATGGATTTGAACTTGAAAAATTTTTAGAAATGAAGCTACATCTTCATGAAAAGGCTTTCTATTATGCGGCGTCTCTAAAGCCGATACATCGTTATATACATTGTTAGTGGTTCTTTTTAGATCATTTTTTGCTGGACTCAGAACCTGAAGAAAACGTGATTTGGCATAAAGCGGGTGGAATACAAGAAACGCCTAACAGCCATCAGGAATCTTCATCAAGATGAAATTACTACATTTAGCCATATCGCGCAAAAACGAAAAATATTGCGCCTATAGAGTATTAAATTGTATGGATAAAGAAAACGATAATAGGATTCATGACCTTAAACAATTTCATAATAGTCATAGTATAACTTACATGTGCCGCGATATTCAAATCTTCAATGGCGCGGTACTAGAATTATAAGGTCTCGCAGTTGATAAACAATTTACCAGAGTTTCAAACCTATTGACAAGGATGTTTTTTTTACTAATCAGCTAAGAACATATGGCCTGTGTACTTCTTGAATGGGAATTAAGTCTATAATGTTATGTGTCTTATTTAATTTCTGTGTACAGTCTTAGCTTTTGGACCTAGACGAACTTAACCGAGCTTTGTGAAAAACTGTCAATGTAATCTCTAGTCTTTATCTAGAATTGTTTAACTACTTGATCTAAGTAATTACATGACTGGGCCACTTTCATTTTACAAGTTTTATTGAAAACCTACGCAATAAACTTGGAATTTATAACGCCTTGAGGGTTTTTATGAAGCTGCTTGAATGATACGCTAAGCTATCCAGTTTTACAATATTTGAATATTACTAGTAATCACCGTATCAACGAACCCACAAACACTTTATAGATCATAGTGCATTTCTTATTAGCATATTTTTCATGACCACTTAGGCTGAGAGTAACAATCTCTGTTGTGCACAAAATCAGTATATCGTTGTTAAGCTCTAAGATCTAGATTTTGAAACTTAACACATACAAAGCCCTGACTGTTGCACGATTACCCTACGCCAAATTGGACCAAAAAAATATTTCAATATCAAAAGTCCCAAAGGAAAGTTTTGATTCTTCTTTTTTCTTTTCTTCTTCATCATGAAATTACGCAACGTTCGCATTCGAATAGTCAGTCGTTCCGCTGTATTGAAAATTTGAATCCATTCAATGAATGGTGTTGCTAGATCATCTTTTGGCACTCGGTTTGAGTTGCTCCTTGGAATTGTGGAGGAGATCGACATAGAATGAGTGGTACATATTGTTTTTATATCTGTTTTTTATGTTGACCAGGGAACATACAGTGCCTACTGAAGTGTATATATGTGTCCAGAAAAACTTTTATATAAGATGTATAGTAGTTGTACTAAATTGTTTTTATTTAGTTACTACTTCTTAGTATGTCATTGCAACTAATGCAACTAATTACATATGAAAGCTTTAAAACATAATTGTACAAATATCCCCATTATCATTAACGTAAAAAAAAGCTCGGTTACAAAGTCGTTACATATCAACTAGCTTTTCTAGCAACTCTGTCTTGTTGCTTCTGTCTCATTGAATCAATTTTGGCCTTCAATTGTTCCGTAACTTCTGCTATTCTCTTATAATTTGCGTCTCTCTCCAGCCCCATGTCTTTTTTGAAGTCGAATGTTTTCCAATTTTCGCTCTTTTGAATGTCATATGTCGGCTTCCAACAGCTCTGTTTATCGGCTTGAACTGTAGGTTTGTAGATTTCGGTATTCTCTTCTTTTATGGGCGAGGTATATTTTGAATCAGTAAAAGTTGGAATGTTTTGTTGCACTGGTTTTTTCAGTTGGAAGGGAAGTCTTTGCAATATATTTTCTTTGCTTGCAATGGCTCGTTGCTCAAGAAGCTTTTCTTGATCCTGTATCTTGTATCTAGCAGTAAGCAGATCGTTCTGTGTAGCAGACAGTTCCTTTGTTATTCGATTTAGTTCACTTTGTGATTTGTTGAATTGCGCCACGACATTTTCCAGTTCACCCTTAATTCGGGCCTGTTCTGCTATATATGCAGATTTCTCCTGTTCCCATTGTAGTTTTTCTAGTCGCAAGGCTTCAAGCTCAGGGTCTATACGAGTTGTCAATGTCCGAGAAACGAGTGACCTCGAAACAGGTGTTCGCGTGATTTGTGGTAGATTTAGTTGAGAAGACGCCTTATTGTGGTCTACCTTTATCCGAGTGTTTGGTTCAGATACAGAGGTTGATTGTGGTCTAGGTCGTTTTCGTATTTGTGATTCATTCAGTTGATCTGGTTTTGCCTTTTTTGCAGATGGTGGTTGAAATCTCGTGCCAATTACTTGTGCTTCGCTGAATGCATCTTGTACCTTAGATCTTTTAATACTATCGAGTTCTTCCAGATAAGGCTCAATTTCGGTTTCGCCGACCAGTTTCATTAGTGTACCTACTAGCACTGCTGCAGCAGTCCGTACCGGCTCTCCTGTATCGCCTAATAACTTCACACCTTCCTTTGCAATTAATTCAATTTCATGTTTCTTAGGCATTTTTTTAGTAGTAGATAGACAACGTGCAAGAAACATAGCTGTTTCTTGTCGTACCTGGGGCGTTTTGTGCTCGAGGAATCCAACTGAATCCTCAAGAACTTCACCAAGGGTAGTTGTTTTAAAGACACTGTCGCAAGCAGATTTAATGGCTTCGGAGACTGATGGCTTCCTTTCCCGTAGACGCTCTAGCAATTCTTTTAATACAAGCCGTGTGTATCTGAAATCACTTCCCAACGCAGTAGACAACTTTGTAATAATCTGTGCAGCGAGTGTAACAACCTGTAAATTAACGTCTTTCATGCATTTGGCCAGCAATCGAATAGTATCTGAATATTCGGCATTTTTTAGGCGGGGGACATCAACAACCTTAAGCAGCTCATCTAAAGCCTCTTTCCGATCTTTCCATTTAGACGAGGCTAGTTTTTCCGGAAGATCTAATGGGATATGGACAGCCACAGGTTCTAAATGCGTGTTTGAGTTCCCATCTTCGTTTTCTTTAAATTCCTCTATAACGTCTCTGCGAGAAGATTCTTCCATTTGTTGCTTTTGACTTTTCAAGAATCTTAGCTGTACAACATCTCCATGCAAATTTTTGAACTCGGACTCTAGTTCTTTAGCCTGTACACCTTTGACTTCTGTTTTGATCTTCTCCCAAAATCCATCGCCTAGCCACCTGTACAGCTCAACTACAGCTCTCATAGCTTCTTTTCGAACTTTCCCATCTGGATGTGCGCATACTGGAGCAATTTCTTTCGTGATGCATGCCAGATCCACACTCTTCCCAAATCCTCTCACCACATCGCAAGTCAGTGTTAACGCTGCAATCACCAGTTTTGGAACTTTGGACGTGTACATTTTAGCAATATCGTCCATTGGCTGAGCTCCTTGTTCTATCATCAACAATATAGCTTCTGTGGCTTTAGCCTTAGTACCTGCCCGAGTGCTCCCCAAACACTTTTCGAGAAGAACAGGTATTACTCCAAATATAGATGGCGTCGAATGTGTGTTAAGAAGCATGCAGAGGGCTTCAAGACCAGATTCTTGCGCAACGACGTTGGAGTCAGACACTATAGGCATGAACTGAGTGGCTGATAAGAAGGCTTGGGCTTCAGATGCAAGTATGTTGGACTTGAACAGCTTAGTTAGCTCGTCATATGCAGATTGTCTTTGTTTCCAGTTCTATTAGAAAAAGTATTAGCAACGAGTTCAAATCTGAAGTATTTCTTCGCTATACACACCTTGTGGTGAAGCCTCTCATGAAGAGGGAGCAGTTCTTGATCCATAATCGAAGCCTTTTCAGAAGAATCTTCCAAATTTCGCAATAGCCTAGAGATAAAGTTGGAGAATCCCGAAAGTGTTTTTATTTTTGAATTCTTTCCAGACACCATACATTGTTGTTGAATGACCTAAGTATCTTGTGGTATGTTGTTTATGTTTATGTTTTTGTAAAATTTAAACCTTAATCGAATATTGGTTGCCAGGGAAACAACTTACCCTCTTCAATATTTTTTTTCAAGTCTCTTGTGTCTTTTTAAGTTTATATCATAAATTTAATGTTCTATGTACACAGTACTCTACTCATTGCCCAACTGCAGGTTCTTTTCCTTATCCTATAAACTCTTGTCGGGTCAATGATGTAGAGATGCGATCTTGTAAATTTGTGTTTTACCCTGATCACTGTCTAACTGTAAGTTCTTGCAAATGAACTCTTGTCTCATTTAGTGAAGCAGGGGAGTATTCTCAACACCCGACATTATGCTGTCTTTCGAGCATGTGCCTATCAGGCTGAATGTTTCAAGATTTTCTTAAGACCCAAACTAATCCAACAGCTATTTGTAATCTTTTTTTTTTTTTTTAACATCTGCACTTTTTATTAGATAATACATAATTATAGCAAAAACTCACTTATAATCAAATACTAAACTAACAAAAATTTCCATATTATAACATCGGCGCTATCGGAGATTTTATCTCTTCCCAGCTAAAACTATCTAACTCAAAGG
>JAJMKR010000177.1:0-31333 GCA_030563945.1 Geotrichum australiense | reverse complement strand
CATGGAAACTACAGGACCAAATGGGAACTTACTGAATAACACTGGCTCGACATTCGATGAATGTCTTTTTTTTCTAATATAGTCCATAGATTTTATTTGTTTGTAAACCTTTTTAATATCCAGTTCCCGCGGGATATCAAAAATGGTTTTATTATTTGTATGGTTTTATGAATTATATATATTTAATAAAGCATTGGAACAAAAAAAAAAAAAAAAAAAAAAAAAAGGACTTGAAGCCGTTATTGAGTTTTTATCCTCCAACCAGGCTATTCTAACCCGAAGATTAAATCTGTGGTCCTTTGGGCCCTGGGCGTTTGTTGTAAAGATTTCTTCATTATCAGCTGTGACATTGAAATCACATTCATTCATTCATAATCAGTTTATTGTCCTATGTCAAATAACCGTTTCCCTTTATACTTGGAATTTATTGCAAGCTGAATTGGCAGCGTCAAAACAAAAAAGTATTCATACAACAGTAACGCACGAGATTATGAGCCTCGTCGCAGCGCGGATTGTTTGGTTTTATTACTGAACCACATCTACACGTCTTCTTCATTGTTATTAACATTATTTGTTTTATTAGATTTATTATTCAAATACTTTTATAAGTTATCTGACATAGGATATTAAACTGATTATGAATGAATCGTCACAATGCATATCGTTCGGTTTTATTACTGAACCATATCGACTGGTCCTATTTATATTGACACAGGACATTAAATCAATTATGAATAAACGAATGATTTTGGTATAAAACTTGTTGCAATACAGATTGATCGGTTTCGTTATTGATCTATATTTGCACGTTTTTTTCATTGTTATTGGGGTTATGTGTATTAAAATTACAGTACTAGTTCAAACTTTCTCTAAGCTCTTTGCCATAGGACAATAAAACAATCAAGAATGAAAGAAAATCGTGCAAGCCGGTAGATTAAATAATTGAGACCTGACAGCGATAATTATTCGTTTATCGGGTTCACCGACCAATGCCGTTCAAAAAGGCAATAAAAAAGACTTCATGAGTGTGCTGAATAGCGAGTCGTGATAGCAATGGGACTAGTTTTTTAAGTTGCTCATTTGATATGAACACACAAATTAATAGTGGACAGTCAGTGAAGCCAAACATGGCGTATCAGGTCTTGCTCCTTATATTTGTATCGTAAATCACAAGAACCTGATGGAGGAAGGATCTTTCAACGTAACACCACCGAAAAAGCCAAGGCTGTGAAGCTAAAACACCGATGAGTAATTTGTACTTGAAGGCCATAATCCGGGGACGTTTTATCACGTTGTTTTAAACGAGAGAAGAACTGATGGCGCGGATTTAGACTCTAAGATAAAGTTTAAGGGTGTGGAAAACATTATCCGGGGTAAGTTATATCCTCTTAACAAAAAGGTTTTTGTTCAGTGCTGGTCGGGTAGTTATTTTTTCTATAAGTTATTGAACGACTATTCTACGGGGTAGAAACTAAGCCGTTTTTTCGTGAGACGCTTCTAATAATCAAAAACGGGGTGAAATGAAGTAATATACTGTAGTATAGTAAGCATACTGTACACACCATAGGAAACAAAAGACTGTGACCAGTAAAACAAGCTACACCAAAAGGCAATATCAGTGTATATAAAGTAAGAACTCGAGAGTCTGATCAGCAGCAACAGGCAAAACGGTATTGCCAAAATGTTTTAGGAAGCATACTCTCGTACGATCTTCAATATTTGTATTTGGCTTTTGAAATGAGTCAATAAAATAGACTATACAAATTAGGTTGGTTCCTAGGTTATCACGGATAAAGTGCTATAACGATAAGTGTACCTGAGTATTCAATGTAACGAGACATTAATATTGCTCGATTTGTGGATATCAGGGCAACTTGAGATGTAAGTTTGACTAACGTATAACTAGTAGCAGAAAAATAATCCTTATTCACTGCTGTCTACTATACAATGCGAAAACTCAGCCGTATATTCAAGGCTTTTGTGTATGAACAGCTGTAATGCAATACTCAAATACATAATTCTATCTAGTATAGTCAGTCCACTGAGTCTTTAAAGATTGGAAATATAAACGTTTGTATTAAACAGACATAGGACAATAAACTGATTATGAATGAATTAAACAGACAAAGCTGATCCGTTTAAATCCGACTGGTTTTATTCGTTTCCAAAATAATTCAAGTCTTAAATACTAAACTCAAAATACTAAAGCCTTATTTTTTGTTATCGGGAAGATAAGGAACCGCCGTTACATAGAGCAAACCTCAACAGTTAGCAACTTTTGGGTGGTGACCCACAAGGTTTACTTTTTTTCTTTTTATATCTGGACCTGTCACTGTCACTTTTACATACTTTTCTTCCCTCAAGATAAAAATTGGCATATGAACAACCTCAATGCTTAAAGATTTCGGAATAACTTATCAATATGGTTAAATGACAAAACATAAATATGACACATAGCATTTACTTTACTATATAGCGTATGGAATCTTATATATATTCTGAAATAACCTTGGAGGTCTCTGGTTCTTCTTTACTTCTATTTTCCATCCACGTCTCTCTCTCTTGTCTGTTCAGGTCACTACTGAAGCAAACTCGATATCTATTCGCTCAATATAGGCCACTGTCTCCAGACTGAGAAAAGAAAAACAAAAAAGATAGCAACATATATACACTAGCATAGAACATAGGTTATTAAAAGATGCCTAAAGCACTCAAAAAGAACAACTTGGTCAAACATGCCACCGTCAGTTCATTTCTCGGTGATTTCATTCCTTCCAGGTCAATCAGGCACCGTCAGCAACGCGCCCAGATAGTGTCAACCTTAAACCTGCGAGTTCTCAACTACACCGGCGGTGATTTCAACCCAAACTATTCCATCTCCAACATTGTCTCCAAGTACGACAACGTCTACTGCGCACAGAAAAACCATTGCACCGTTGTTTTTGGGATCGAACAGTCACATCCTTGCCTGGTGAAGGAGGTCCATGTGGTGGCCCCACCGCATACAAACTATACAAGCCCAGTGCAGCATATTGCTGTTTTCCTGGCAATGTCGGATGAAAATATGGTAGAACGGATCGATGAGTATATTGATCACTCACCCATCAAGCACTTGTTCACACCCCGGAATGACAATCGGTTCATATCAACCAACACCGCGCCTTTATTTCGGAACGAGTTGGAGCGAAATGATCCAGAAGGTGACTATGTAGATACACAGTACCATTTGTGTTATCCAAACTACAAACCAGACGAAAACAACTATGGCCTAGTGCTGGACTACATGACCGGGCCCCGATCGGTGACACAGTCTTACTTCCACCAGCAAAGCGAAGAAGAGCGACAATGTGAAAACAGTAACGAAAACAACAGCATTCGGACTTTCTTGTGCCCGAGCAGGTACAGTAAGGTGGGCGCATTAAGGCCGATTGCGATTGCGTCGATACCGAGGGCTTTGGAATTTAGACATTTGAGAATAAGCTTTGTGACACCGATAAGTGGTAGGTTTTTGGCGGTGAGATTTTCGAACTCGGATGTGAGAGGAAATACGAATGTGGATATTGAGAGCTTTGCAGTGAGAGGTGTTAATAATCAAGATGGACCGTGTGTATCATTTAGGTGATGGAAAAAATGTAGCTGGAAAGGGAAAACGAGGTTTTGTTGATGGTAACAATGGGTAGGCAGAAATGAGGTTTAGGACGTAGTGGAAAGGGTAATAGAAGAAATGGAGGAAAAAAGGCAGGATATAAACAAATCACTGGATTTGTTAAGAGTGTTTCTGAATGTTTTTCATCAAAATCGTCAAAATGGTAAGACAAGTAACAATACATATAGACAAGAATAAATAAATAAAAAGCATCTATCTTTTAATTCACATACAGAATACATCTGGATTAAAAATAACTGCGTTCAAACTCCAAAACGTACTGTACAGTATCATAAATTACTGGCCCACTATTTTCGAGATATTATAATCCTTTTCCATCAACGAATAATGAAGTTTCTCATTTCTTCACTTTTTAGATGAATGCGTACACTGATATATATATCACTAGGGCTACTCTTCGTTGAGTAGGTGTATATATAAAATCTAAAGAAAGAATATATTTATTCTATAGTCTATAACGTTCTTGTCAAAAAAACTTAGAAAAAAAGCGTCAAAGCTGTCAAATTAGATCTATATTGTCATAGATCAAATTCCAAGACCAGCCCTCCCAATCCCTCCCTTTATTCCAGCAAATGGTTTACTTCAGCAAATGTTTTTTCTTTCCAGTAAGGCTAATACAATTTCTCAAATTTTCAACATCAATACAATACTCTTTTAAAAAAGGTTCTTCAAGACAATAGTTCACGCAACACCAACTTTTCGTATCTATTCCATCTTCAAATATATTCCTGGCTGCTGTCGGTATATCTTTGGTTCGCAATATGACCCATTCCAAACTACTCTTTGCCATTTTATGTAAAACTTCGGTCCCAATTCGCGAACCACCATCATCATCTACATCTTGATTCTCAGAAACAGTCAAGGTCAATTTTCTGATTATCCCTGGCAATTCGACTATCCCATTCAACACAATTTTCCACGGTTCTCCCCTCGGCACTGGCTCATCATTATCCCTAACACCACCAAACCTCCTATCCACATTCCCAATTCCCTCATCATCCAGAAGCCCCACATCCCACAACGAGCACCCAAGCTCAACCTCCTCCAATCTCACAAACACCGGTACCAAATTAAACGCTTGCGTTTTTGTACACCAATCAATCCTCAACTTCCACAGTGTCGGGTTCCGTTCCAGCAGCCTCACAAAGTACCCCAAGTACGCCCTCCGTTTCGAGAACCTTGACAGCGACTCGAGAACAAACACGTCGGTGACGTAGGGGGCCGCGTAGAACTCGGGACCAGACCCGGATAGGTGCAGTGTCTTTGTTCGCGGAACTAGATGGAAGTCTTTACAGAAAATTGTATCTAGACATATGGTCTGCGACGCGGAAACCGGGAAATTCCAGTTCGGCCAGTAGTCTTCGAGGTCAAGGCGTTTGAGGGTCTTGTAGTCGTTGAGGAGGTACGGGAACCGGGCGATGAGAGAGGAGTACTCGGATTGATCCATTATTGAGAGCCCGGAAACTTTTAGGGACTCGAGGTGGAATTTGGAGTTTTCGAGGAAGGTAGTTATGGAGTCTCGGAGGAGTGGGACGCGTTTAAAGTCTATGTGGAAATGTTTTATGCTGGGCGCTAGGTCACGGAATAGACCAGGATGGTAGACACCATAATTCAGGGTTGTTGAGAGGTCAATGCATGTCTGGCCTGAAAGTCTCGACAGTGCGGTAATGATGGCGGTATCCCAATTAGGTCCTTTCATATGCACATGAACCGCGACCAAATTTTTCAATTTACCGGGCTCCATACACTGCACAAGTCTGAATTCCGAGTTGTTCAGAGGTATCCAGTCGCACTCGATATACAAGTTTCTGATCATCTGGAAGGTATGTAGTGGAGACTGGAAGGCGGGACTGAACAGAAACTGGAGATCGGTTAGCGTGAACCAGTAGTGGCGGAAGACATGACGCTTGAGAAGGGTGCGGAGAACGGTGCTTGTGCTGGAGAGTGAAAGGAAATCGTGTGGGATGGGTTGCGGGAATGAGGGGACGGTGAGTGGGGAGGAAGGTGGATAGGGGCCGGGGTCAAGAAGGTCAAGTAGGAGGAGTAGGAGTTCTTTGGGGAGTGACGTTAATGACATGAGATGTTATGGTGCAACGGGAAGTTTATACAGGGAAGTATCAGACATGTTTGTTTGGAGGTACGGTGTTTGTTGTTATTATCTCGTTACGGAGATCAAGACGAGGGACGGTAACATAGTGCATTTGATCAATACAACTCGTAAGTGGTGGATCAAAGTGAGATCACAATTTCCCCAAAGCGTTTATTCTACCAGTTCCATTGCCCATCTGAAAGAAAACAGAGCTGAAAAACGGAGCCACCTTCTTCTTTCATCTTTACAATTAACATAATGCTATTTTCACGATGCAATATAAGTTTGTATATGCCAAATTTATAATATTATACAAATCTTCTAAAATTGTATTGTAACAACACAACGTTTGCTTGAGTACGTAAAAAAGTCTTTTCAAACTTTTTCTCCAACTGTAGCTTGTTAAAATAACATACACGTACAGACATTTTTCATATCATCTTGTGAAAGATGAAGAAAGTGGATGGCTGGTTTGCATCTTTATGAATCGCTCTTCTATCAGACCGTTGACCCGGCACAAACAATACACACTGCGTCTAATCTCATCAATCAATAGAGACTTTATCCTTTTTTATAAATCGAAATGCCACAAAAACCATTTACATACTGTAGAACTAGTCAATTACTATCCTTCATCTGTTTTTCTCGACCAAAACAAAAGAGGTCAATAAAAACGTAACGTTTAATTTTAGTTTCAATCACACCCTCTTTATATATCTACACTTTCGCACAACAGATGAAGACGTTAATACGTAGACGCATTTTGTGCTGTACACATGCAATTGCTCAATGAGATCGTAATCACAAATGGTAACTCTTGGATGCAACGATGATGATTCTTTCTTGTCATTGGCCGTTCTGAGGGTGTAAGATATTTTAGGTATATCAATATGTAGTGGTTGAATATGCCATCTTCACACAAACATTGACATAAAAACGCTAGAACTCAATATATAAAAGTACTCACGAATGTAAAAAACATTATTCATTTCTACGACTCTACTATCAATCATATTTTATAGCTGCTATACGCTTAAACTTGTTGCATTTTAAGTATTTACGACTCAAATCCAACAAATTCTCATAGTTCGCCTAGTTCCACTAAGGAAATGATTATTTATCAGTTGTATAAACGCAACCGACTCATTATTCCCCTTTAGAAGTTATAAAAAGATTTCACAGCCTTCCAAAAGACCTTCTTTTCTAACCGATGCAACTACCCATATATACAACGACTGAGTATATCTACATAACGGCATCCATCTTTGCTTACTCCAACACGCCTATGTAAATTCTACGAATACATGATAAGATAACAAGAACCCCCCATCTAGATCCAATCTCTCCAAAACCAAACATTTTCGAGAGATCCAAAAAACAATCTCTACCAAGATCCCCCCTCGATCCATCTTATCCACTTTTATTGTTAACACATAGGGACCGACTACATATATGTATGAATATGTACAGCACACAATAAAACAAGTCCACATTGCATACATTTTTTTCTCCAACCATCCCTGATGCTCATCTGCCCTATTTGACTTCTGCCAGCCGGCACACTTAGTGTAGCGACGGAAGTCACCTACACGTGGGGGGTTACAAGATTTCAGATCACGAAAGCTGTGCGTAGATCTTACCCGAAACACATCGTCAGCTGCACATCGATACACGCCAAAATTGCTTTCATCACATTATAAATTAAAATCGAATTAAATAAAGCCTTATTACTACATACATTTTTCTCTAAAAACGCACAAATCCCCAATAAAATAATATAAACAAACATCAAAATCAATAAAATAAAAAAAAATTAAAATGGACCGGCCATACCATTTCGTTCCAGAACTAATAAGAAAAAGTGAAAGACTTAGGCCAAAGATTAAAGCCCACCTTCTCCATCTAATTAGAAACCTTTCGTACATGTACAAGATTAGAAATCAGCACTAGTAATCATAACACCAGCAGCAGTTGTTTTCGAGTAAGTTGATGGCACCTTCCTCTTTTTTAACTTGGAGAAAACTCTCTTCATCACACTCCCGCCTCTGAGCATTCCACCCTTCGAGTCATCCACGTATCCGTCAATCCCCCCGACTCCATCCTCGAAATCATACAAGTCCGCAGACGCCGGGTTGGAAGATGAGAACGACATGCCGTACAAAACCTCTTCGTCCAAGCGGTTTTCAGACTTGGTGAGGGTGAACTTGAGAGTCATGTCTCGAGAGTTTTGAGTTAGCTTTGTCATGGGCGTTTCGTTCGGGAATCCAAATTCGACGAATTCGTCAAACTTTGTAGGGGTCGCAAGGAGACCTAGCTGCTTTTCAACGACGGGGTCTTTGTAATATTTGGCTTTTGGCGATTTAGCAATGACAGTTGATGTTGGAATTGACGTGGTGACTTGGGAAGGAGCCATGGAATGTAGGGAGTACAGACTTTTCGAACCAGCAGATGGATTAGTCATGTTACCACCGGGCGTTGAATGAAGCGATAGATGGTGATTATACTGAGTTGGAGATATAGGGGTAGAAGGTGGGGAGCTGTAATATTGGTTTTGGTAATTGACATTGGTGGGACTCGTTGGACCATTGGTGGATACGGTGAGTTGAGAATTTGCGGTCAGATGAGAACTTGCAGATGGCGAGAAAGGTGGTGGTGGTAGTTGTGAAGGCGAAGACGTTGACGTTGGCGACGTTATCAGTGGGAAGTTTTGGTTGTGGTTGTGGCTTTGGTTGTGGCTTTGGTTTTGGCTTCGGTTCTGAGGTTGATCAGAATACGCAGTTGTCGAATATGTGTGTGACATTGTGTTGACTGGATGTGACAATGGTGATCTTGTTCCAGAGAGTTATGCTTGATTTTAAAACGATTGTTTATGCTATGATACTTGTTGAGATAGTGTAATGAACGTTTTAAATGCTTTTATTAGAAATTAAAAAGTGAAGAAAAGAATGTAAGAATTGAGGTTTCTGCTGAATTAATAAATAAATTGAAAATGCCGAATTTTTCTAAGAACAAGGGACCAAAGTTGAATTTTATATACAACAAACAATACGAACAGGGGATCAGCATTTTTTTTAATATTTTTTTCGATAGTTTAATATTAACATTAATATTTTCTTTTTGCTAAATATTATGTAATGATTATTTAACTAATTACAAAGATTTACCACTAAAAACAATAACATCAGAGGTCATTTTTCCCCTTAAAAAAAGAAAATTACGAGCTTTTCTTTTTTTTCCTTTGATTTTGAAAGGTTATCACAGTCCGTCAGTTGTGAATACAAAAGACACAAAAACATGAGCCAATCAGACAATTCAAATTATATTCGTACAGTGCAAAACGTACGGTAAGTAATAAGTATACGTTGTTAAATATGTTCTTGCAGACTCCAGAAGAGAACAAAATGAAATGATCAAACTTCTAAGGGAAACAACTTGTCCTTATATATTGCGAAGATTTGGTCATACACGCCATAAAATCTTTATTTGGTGATGTGACAAAATAATTCCCTAGTTCAGACCTAGCTACTTTTTCTTTAGTTCAAAATAATCTGTTGTATCCATCTCATATGAACAAGGCCTTCTTTGTTTGAGAATCATAATAAACGATACACTATCATCATCTGAACTGTAGCAAAAGCGATAGATGCACGTAAATCTCGTTAAACTACGCAGATAAGTCTATCCACATCCAAAGTAATATTCCTGCTTGTTTTCTGTATTCATGGGCCATGGACATGGCTTTTGTACAAAGTGCAAGTTTGAATACAAATTCACGAAAAAAACGCCCTGTTGTTCTCCCCCTTTATTTCCCATTCGTTTTTTTGTTTTACCAATAAGATACGCGCGAGTAAGTGAAAGTGAACGGGTTCATAATCGAACCAATTTCACTGAAACCGTACGACTTTGTATAACATACCATACCATACCAGCATAGCAGCAGGGCTCTTATAGTTACCAGGGGAAGAACGAAGTTAATAATAAAAATTGGGAGGTCATATTATCACAACCAATGTCTCATACGGAGTCATACCATAAACAAATTTCACTATGGCTATTACAGTCCACTTGCACACCATAAGTAAACCAATAAAGAGGTCAGTTAACGTTGGTGATGATATCCGTCATTGTCAGGTGGTTTATATTGGCTTTTAGTTCTCCACTTGCGTGTGTTTTTGTGTATGGAAACCAGGTAAAGCACCAACTAACTAATCAACTAACCAACCGACCGACAGGACTGAGAAGTGTCATGGATGTCAACGTTACACAACTATCTTATAAATACTGAATGTCATATACTAAAGTCAACTCAACTGTATCTGTATCACCAATAAATTCGTATTAGATTTTTTGCTTTTAGGGTTACTTGCATTTCAGGGTGTGGCGGTATACTCGTATCAATACTTTTACTGCGCACAGTATGTATAGTAGTAATTAACTCGATCACTGCTCCTTTGTATCCCAATCTTTTACAAATCTCAACAATAAACTAGATACTTTTAAAAACTAAAAATTCATACTCCACGCACATATACAGGTAGGTTGAGTTTGTATCTCACATATTTTTTACTCTGTCAAGGAGGTCAGATCTCGTCTCGCCTCGCATCCGGAATCTCTTGAAATCTTAATCTTAAATCTTGACAGCACACTCTCTGGATCGTATCGCATATATCAATGTCTTTTTATCAGTCGCTCAAAAAGTGATAAAAATTAACGAAACCAGAACGGTTGTATCAGATTTTTTTCACGGTACGCAAAAAGGAGTTAAACTCAATCTCAAAATCTGCACTACACAGATTTGAGATATGAAATTGACACCTAATAAGAATTAAATCAAAGTTGTACTTTTCCAATTGAGAGGCTTTTAAAGTGCCCCTTCTCTAATCTATGCCCTTTGCCATTTGACCGTTGTATATGTGCCCTCCAAGCTTGTAACTACTTGCGGGTGTGAATACACACGCTATACATTCATCGGAGAGTGTACACAACATAGAGCACATGTTCATGTCTTGGGTTGAACAAACAAACAAGGATTCAAGTCTTAGACATTCTTTTGTATAAAAACTCTATACATACCAAATGTTCAAGACAGTTTCTGTTTCAAATTTAGATGCTTAAAAAAGATTTTTTGAAGTTCATTAATGGTAACATGACGAGATGAGCATACCAAGTTACAATTCGAGTTTAACCCTGTGCCAGAAAAAAGAGAGCCTCGACATTACCAAACATGCACTAGAGCAGGCAGTGATACAAAATTAAAGAAAAGTAGTACGGTTATTTGGAATAGAAGGAACCGGTTCAAGTATATCTGAATGCTCCTGACCGCAAGTATTTGGCGTAGCAATCGCGACGATATTACAACATTCTGTTTAGCCTAATTCAAGGTTTTCTTCAAAAACACTGTGCTTCCCACTTTATCGTAAGTACCCAATGCTGATATATCTTAGTACAAATTTTACAACAGGAATCAGTAAGAATGAGGTGAGAATCAAAGAGTACAAGCGCCACACTGTCAACTGTACGTTATTGCCGACGAAGTACACATGCTTGTGTAGTAGCAAAATCATAATGTTACTTTACTATGTTATAAGCACTTGTGTTGTAAGTTGAAATCTAGAGTTTTATTAATTTCGGTAGCGCTTTTACCAAAAGTTTTCTAGACTACACAGTAAAACCTTACTGTGGCTACTTGATACGTAGTATAAGGATAACAAGAAAATCTCACAATGTTGAAATTATTCACCTGTTAAAGTGTATGATTAACTCGAACCTTTGTATAGTAGTAAAGAAAAAATGAAATGGTTTGACCCGGCTGAGGGAGGAGACTGTTGAGAAGTGAACAGTATGATGTTCGTAGACATACAGAGTCTTTGCACCTTTTCCCAAATATGTATAATCACTATTAGCGTAATAACGGTGGTTTTTGAAGTTATATTGTTAAACAGCACTTTAATGTAGCTTTTTTTTGAGATAATACTAGTCTTTTGGACAATTACCTTGTGACAATTAGAGTATCATCTAACATTAGTAAAATCATAGAGCTGCGTGAACTATTTCTGGGATACGCAAAAATCGATTTGTCAAATTAGACCTATTCTACTACTGTTATGTGGATGATTGTGATAATAGAAAGACGGAAAGAGTGTAATAGATATATTTGACTGGCAAGTCTGACAAATATCGTATATACTGTACTGTATCAGTTGGACTATGATTAATCCACGGGCAAGTTTGAGCAACTTGAACTATTAAAAGATAACTTATACCACATGTAGCAACTACAAAAAGTGCAGAAAGAAGCAGATTTGATGAAAGAGAAGGGTGTTAAAAAGAAGTAGGGGTAGAGGTAGGAATGGGACAAGGAAATGTGTGGTTATCAATGTTCTTGGTGAGAGATGGTCATGATCGATTGTAAGTACTATACAATTAAAAATAAAACCACAGTGAACAAATTTCAGTTTTATACCATCTTTGGAGAACAATCGATGATATGGATAAGTCTAGACATCCATTAATGTAAAACACCTCGAAGTCTTCAAGATAACGTTTGTGAACAATTCTTTGATTCTCCTTAATCAAATTTGTTGTGCCTGTTGGCAAGATAAAATATAAAACATAAAAGGTACTACTAACGACTTAACCTGTAACAGTACAGTACCCACGCACTGTTCTAGCTGCATCAATTCTCCCATTTTTCTCCATCTTTTTTCGCTGAGCAAAAGATCAACAATGTCTGATAAAAGGTCAAGAAAAAAGACGAAAAAAGACATGTCAAGTATTCCAATTAATAGATTAACATCATCTCTTCTGGGGAAAAAAGAACTGCCCAAGTCTCTATCCACCATAGGGTCCAACCTAAACTCAAATCTAGAACCTAATTCTCGCACTCATTCTCCCTCTTGTGCTTCCAAAGCTGATGAAGATATATTTTCACAGGTCACCTCATGGGTTTATCGACAGCTCGGTAAAATATCCGATGACGATCTACAGCACGTGGAGTTGGAGTTTCGTATAGGAACGTACAAAAATATACCGAGACATGATTATTTTGCATCGACGGGAAAAGGAAAAGAACAGGCATCGAGAGCTGAAGGAGAAAAGCTTACTATTGTTAACCGAAAAGATTTTAAACCTAAAGAATTTCGAAACACGTTGTTGCACCAAGACATATCAAAGTACCATCAAAAACTAGCCGATCTGAAATGGAAACTACCTGTTTTACATGAGCGTAAACAAATAATCACCGACAAATGGCTGGCGAAAGACAAAAGAATCTCATTCACCTACGGCCAGGAACCAACCATGATCGACAAAGCCAAAATTGGCCGAATATATCTCGAATCGCTCAACCACAAGTACGGACTCTGTGTTGCCATTGCTGTCGAGCACCCGATCAAGACCATCAAAGACAGCTCAGGCGCTGAAATCCCAATCAACACAATCCCGCACACGTCGCCTACACTCTCCGCCTACACGCGCAGAAAGTATCGCACAAATGTCGTATTTGACAACTTTGTGGTCTCCGAAACGGTGGTGAAGCTGGCGGACGGGAGGAAAAATGGGACAGAAGTTGAGCTGGAAATAAACCGGGAAAAGTTGCTAGAGCTGTTTGACAAGTGTAGAAAGAAACGGAAGGAAGGAGAAGGGGAAGAGGAGCAGGAGCAGGAGCATGGCACTGAGGGGGATAGTGGGAAGAAGGACGTTGGGTTGTCAAAAGAATGGAGTGAATTTGAAGCTATTGTTTCAAGTGGGCTTAGAACTGCATTAGATCTAACTCCGGCAACGGACATGAAAAAAGGGAACAAGTCGTGATGTATGACGTAGGAAGAGCTAAGAGAATACCATTGGAGAACAAGTTTGGTGACTATTGTATTCATCATGCATATAATCATATGCCCATATTGCATTTCATAGATTAAACAGCATATATTATAATGACCAAATATTTGCATTTCACTTTGATTTGTTTTTATTTCGGGTATACTCATTTGAATGCGATTAAATAAAGGTTATACAACTGACGTTGAAAGCAGATAACCACTGCATCGTGCAGCTAAAAAATATATATATACAATACAGCAACTTGTCATTAAGGCGTACTCCCTACTATCCGTACAATCCATTTTAGCAAGTCCGCCATGTACAACTAACACAAACTCAGCTAAAATCCCAGTATAGCACGTCAAAAGCTATTCCAGCCAAATGAAAATATACAAATGTTGACGTCACAGTAGCATCAATAGGACAGAAGCCGCATTTGAGTACGGTAGGATCCAGAAATGCGTTTGGATAGGCTTTCAAATCTAATAGTCGTGATGTTTAAGGTCGTTATTGTTATAGTATGTATATGCTGGGCAAGCTTTTGATCATGTAGCGTCGTGTTGGTTCAGGATGATAGGTATATGACAGTCATATGTTTTTTAAACTACATAACACGACTCTTTTTGAAATCGTGATGTAAAATATAATAATGAAACCCTCGTAACTCCGGTATTTATTTGATATGAGCCGAATCTTATATAATGTATTAACTGACAGGACAGAACATTTTGAAGATACTGTGCTTGAGCTTTGACAAATTACGTTTGTATCTTGTTATTTTCAATGAGTGCAAATTCAATGATACCTTTCATACTGTCTATAGCCACACATTACAATTTATACACATCAATTGGCATCACTCATATGTGACAACAGATAGTAAATAGCTAAGAATAAGGTCTTAACAAATAGTATAGTACAAACAACTCTCCCAATCTCAGACTCAGTCTTAGTCGTAGTTTCAACTTATCTTCCAGAAGATTATTGCTCAAAGTATGAGAAAATTTCTTAAGATCACAAGTGAGAGTTGTATTTTTTAGCTTCTACATCAAAATCACAATTGAATATAATATTATTTTGACATTTAGTCCACACGGGATATTACAACAAAATCAATGGGATGGATTAAAACGGTTTGGACGGACTGGGTTGGCAGTTTGATCTGATATAGGGTGGACTCGTTTATATAGGCTTGTATAATATGTACAGTAGCTAAAAGTATATAAAGACACCGAAATATCTTCGTTTTTATTGATACAACTCTACAACCAAAACAAACAAAATCAGCTTCTCAAGCAATAAACCAAACCTCAAAACTTGCGATCATATTTTAATAAACAAATTTTAGCCCTAAAGAATGTGCTCTTGTGGATCTGACTGCTCAACCTGCTCATCCGGATGCTCCTGCTCTGGTGGAAGCTGTCACTAAAAACGGTACGTTATGATGGCTTTTTTTTGCTAGATAGAACGAAACGGAAGGGCTAACAAATAGTTGCATCTAAAGGTGAAGAAAACTGTTGAAGATTTAAGCTTTCCTTCTGATGATGGTTGTGAAATGTGCCTGAATTTTAGGCCCCCGTCTCTTTTTTATATCAAATTTTATTAGTTTTATTATCTAGCCTATTAACCATACTTTTAAATTATACTATTCCAGTTTTTGAAGTGAGGCCATAATGGATGTGTTAGTAGACCAGATCAAGATGGGACACAGTTTTTGTTTAATGTCCGTGGAAACCTTTTTAGTATGCCATAAGACAAAATACTCATACGTAGTTGGTATAACAGGTATAAACATGCAAGTTTAGCAGGATTTCAATAAACCAAAATTTTGGAATGACTATATACACAAATACATGATGTATTTTTCATATCAGACCGATAAAGAGCGGTCAAAAAATTTAGCACAACCAGTGAATTCTTTGTACTCTAAGTGATTCAGATGGCTGCCATTCATACTTGGATCCCAAAATTTTAGCCAACAATCTTGCACAGCATGAGTCAGGCTTCGGACTAGGTCTCAGCCTCTGAAAACGTCGATTCTTGATCATATCCGCAAACGAGTCTAAATAACCTTCCAAAATATCCAGCTGCCCCATGTTTTTTGGGTCTCTTTTTACAGCCCTGATCAGTTGGTTCATTATTGTTTCACCTTTGACAATAGCAACTTTCCTTCGTTTAATTTTGAAGCTGTCAAACTCCCAACGGGTGTAAAACTTTATGACGGGGTCATGGTAGAACGCAGTGTAGAGGTTGCACATTTTTTGGCGGAGCTGTTTGTATCTGATGCTCATGGTGAAAAACTTGTCAGATGAATAACAAAATGGGCAGATATTAAAAATTGCGAGAGGATCTTCGGGGTCTTGTGAGGTGGTGTCACTGGTGCATCCACTATGGAACTCAGTATAATCGAACTCTCTGCTAGAGTCTGAGTCCGTGTTCGACGAAACATTGTATTGAAAGCTAGAAAGACTTTCAGACATGTTGGTAAACTGAATGAGATGGTGAGGGTTCAAGAATAAAATTTTATTTTTGTGTAGACCTTAGCAAAGCTTATAAACAGTTGAATAATATTAGAGAAATATTGTTGTCCTAATAAATAGTAATAAACAAACAAGGAGGAATAAGGAAATATTTATAGACAGAATTTCGCCATATAGAATCCTTTGCATCTCATAGATAAATTGCTTTGAAAATCTGCTTGACAAATAAAACGAAATTACCACCTACGGTTTTCTAAATTTTCTCGAATTACTGGAAGCGATCTAGCTCACATTCATAAATTTTATCTAGCTACTATAGGGATATAAAACTATTCAAACGATTACCTTCATGTGGGTATTAAGGGCCCGTTCTGTTTACGTCTATATTTGTATAATTATATATTCTCCCATAGTACAGTAACTTAAAATATTTGTATGGGAGAATATATACAGTAATTATACAAATATAGACGTAAACAGAACGGGCCCTAAATAACTATCAAATCAAAGTAAGTGCTTTCATTTTCTCCGTGTAGCAGAAATACGTTGATAATGATGAATGCAATACTTTGTAATGGTGTAGGTACCTCTTCAAACAATGTATTGACTGACTCTAATACGATAAAGTAGAAAGCACGTAACAAAGTTACATTTGCCCTTAGCATGCTTACTACACATCTACATGTACATATCAATGAGCTAAGCAAGGCGCAAACCAACAAGAATCTTCCAAAATAAAAGCTCGGTACCTCATCCCACAAGCAGATTATAGGGCGAATCCATTGGCTCACATCACAATCAAAAGATTTATCAAGAAGGGTTGTGATTACTTCAAGCTATATGTATACAATTATAGAGCATGATTACAGTTTTTTCATTTTGCAAATTTCGTTAAATCGAGGTTAGATTCTAGTTAAATTTAGCAATAGTTTTGAGCAAAAAAGTCTTTAATGCTAGTGAAAAGTCTCAAAAAAATATTTGCAAAACTGGTTAGACTCCTGATTGCATTGGCGGGTATATATATAAAATTAAATATATGTAATAAGAATATCAGGAATAACTTCAGCTTTTTGTCAATTACGAATATTATAAAGTGGGTATATCTAGACACATCTATGCCATGCTATGGGGTTATTATGGTTTCAAACAGTAAAGAGCTACATGTATTGAGTTAAGTAAATTGACGATTCTTGCAATATAATTCAGGTCAAAGTAGAGTACTTATTGGTAAAAGCATTGGTAAAACAAGCTAGACTAAGCACACACATTAGGTTTATAATGTATTTGATTATAGACTGTACGCTATCACAGCTAATAATTGATATGGTACCGTCTCTAGATATATTCTCAGTCGTATTGATTCTCGAACAGCCAAAAAGAGGTCATATTCAAAACGAAGTATGAAGGTAACCAATTATTCGTAGAAAATACTAGGTTCAAACAGAAAAGCTCAAAGTTGCGTCTATTGATTCCCAATATTTGTATTCTACAACATGCCACAAAGTGAGATTGTGACTTATGTGCACAATATATATTATCTACTTAAAACAAAATTATTACATTGCACATACTGTTAGGGAAGAGAAGAATTGATATATTTTGCTGTATATACTGAATTCCGAAAAAGATCAATGAATACATTTATAACCTATAACTATATACAAATAATTGATAAAAAACAAAGTAAGCAGATAAAAAAACCAAAAACTGCATCACATTCATTTGTATTTTTTTTGCACAAACGACCTAAAATGTCTTCAGTAACACCCGTTTCCCCCAGCACCGTTTGTAATAAGCTTTGACTAGTCTTTCAGCTTAAGAAACTGTCGATATTTAATCATATCTGCAAAGTTATTTACATCAGCTTCTAAGGTTTCGAGCTGCTTCATATTTTTCAGTTCTCCGTTTACAGCCATCATAAACTGTTCCATTATCTTTTCGCCTTTTACAACGAGAGCTTTCGTTTTGTTAACTTTAAACCAGTCAAACTCCCACTCGGTGTAGAACTTGACAATGGGGTCGTTGTAAAATTCGACTTGGAGATCGCAAATTTTTTGGCGAAGTTGCTGTTGCTTGATGCTCATCGCAGAAAGTTCTCCAACGCCTAGGGAAGCGTTGAATGGCATATCAGAACATTTAGACATTTTAGAATTTGAAAAGCGATTATTGAGTGATAACTGTGAAAAATTAATACCTATTCTTTGCGTAGGCTTGAAAAACGACTATAACTTGATGGATGAAGATTAATATTTGTTGTACTTTAGAAGAATAAAAAATTTTCAGAATGAAGAGAAAAGGTCATATTTATAGACATGTTTTGAGAATGTGTAGAATACCATCATATCGTAGATAGACCGGCAAAAGTGTCCAATCTGCCTATGAAATGGAAATAGTACACGCTTTTGTCTATTTTTGATTAAAAATTGCTTAAATCAATCTAGCGTTTGTTTGTATAGGCTGTTTGGTAGTTATTACTGGCTAAAGCTTTTAAATTAGCTAACTTCAGACTCGTAATTAGCAAGTAATATGGATAGTGCATCAAATTGAGCTTTGCCATTTATAGATGATAATAAAACTGATACTACGTATGAATTGTTTTGAAAGAGAATTTGCTAGTAGGCATTTACAAAAAGATTACTACAGCATCAATGATGTGTTTTTTCCAAAATGTTAATAGCTACATTTTTTTTAAGCAACTAAACACAAAAATGTGCTTTGACGGCAAAGTTCTAAGAGCGACACAATACCTCATTATCTCAAGAATAACAAAATTATATTCGTTTTTTGACTAAAATTTTATTGAAACTATTATATTGTATCATGCTGTATACACACTTAAATTGACTTATAGCATATACTGTGCATGGAAAAAAACTAGGTCACTGTTTTGAAAAGTTTGTGGAGATCGAAATTTTTTTCATAACACCTAACATACTGTACCAAGAAAAATTTCGCAGAAACGAGGGGCTAAAAAATTAGATACGGAAACGGGATAGGTGCTTAGATAAATGAGGGCATGTAGAAATAACAATACTTAGAGCTTATGTGATATAGCTTTCGGACAATTAACGAAACTATAGCTCGACAAGGCGTATTTTCTTAGAAATGACAACATGTTTGATAGAAACGTTATACAGTAAGTCTAGTAAGTCTAGAATATTCAATAACAAATTCCCAATATATAATTGACTTGCAATATAGCTACAATATAGCAGAAAAAACTGCCTGCCGTCAGACTTTGAAGAAACAAAAAAGCTCGGGTCCGTTTTACCTATATGTAAAATTTTAAATCAGAAGTTTCCTCCCACTGCGAAAGGTACCTATCATTTTAGCTAACTAGAAATTAATTTCAAAACACACTTAGCTTTTTCACAAATCACGTCGATTCCGTTAAAAACAACGTGTCCAAGTACTGAGTTTATCTTATTTCATAGATCTGAGATGGTTAGCTTGAAAAATTTTAAGCTTAACTTGAATGGGAAATTGGCAATAACTTCGAATGATTTTTACACAATGCAATTTAAAAGGTGTCACAAGAAGATTTCGTTTGGTGATTATCATAATTTCTGAAATGGTCCACTATACCAACATAAAAATTAATAGAGAGAACACTTGTACGAAATTTGAGAGAGTCGCAATAGTTGTATTCTGCAACAACATACACAAGCACCGATTTACATTGTTTACAGCATCGTTATGGCAGCGACAATACACAATAAAACTGTAGTTAGCTTCCGTATGCTTGATTCGCACATTATAAAGTCTTAAGCTCAGCGAATTGGGCTGTTAAAGACTCCCAGAAGCAACTTTGAATACCACTCCCTGTGTTTACCAGCTTGTACAAAAAGAAGAGTGTGCAAGTACTCATTATCGTTATTACGTAGATATTTAGCCTGAAGCATGATTACGGTATAAAAGATTAAAAGAACTAAGGGCTGTCTACAAAAGCGCTATAGAAGTAGAAGTAGTTTTTTGCTCAATTTCAGCCTTAACATTAAAAAAAAGCTTCATGCAGGAACAAAATTTCAGAGAATTTGAAAAAAATCAAAATTTTAAGCACCTACTTTACAAATAAAAAGTATTACAAAAAGAGTTACGAACTAACTCAAACAGTATACCAATTAAATTAATCTCTACATCTAAATATATTGAATTTTTCCTAAAGGACACTAATTATCTAAATATTGATTCTTTATAATCTACATTAATATTCAATACTATAACAATAGGTATATCATATTTATGGAAGGAAAATCGTTACAGATGCTGTTAAAGCTTTGTATTGCCTGAATGATGAATGTGAATATTCCTGAATACTAGTAAACCTACTGAACCTGCGAGCTAATCTGAGTAACTCATACATATGCTCTACTGAACCTTTAAACGTCGTGCATGTAAATATGGCACAACAAGACCTGATACATAGATGGTGAAAGTCAAAGCGTACAACATAAGCCGCACTATCAACTGTTACTACACTGTTGACTAAAGTCACATAAATTTACAGTACAACTGTAGGATCATAATGATACTCGACTGGGTTGTAAGCGCGCATTGCCAATACTTGCGCGTCAACGATTGGGATTAACGTTGGATTTAGTAGTGGGGGTGTCCTACTGTAATCCACTGGCTGCCCAAGATACGAATAAGTGTAGTGGAAACAACCAATTACAAAATGTTTATATTCTTATAACAAAATAGTAATAGTGGCTTTTGCAACGATACTAGTTCAAAATCTTGGTTGTTTGAATAAATGCTTTACATGATGATATATTGTGTTTCTACTGTGATACCAATAGCTCAGTTCGTCCCACAGATACCTAGGCTCTTGTTAACGGCTGCAAAGTTCATTATCAAACTTGATTTGGCATACTGACATTTTACTTTGTCGGTTATAAAGATAAATCAAAAGGAGGAAATCAAATAGAATACTAGTTTGCACTCTTACTTTACCAGTTTTTTTAACTAAGTTGCTAATACCCACTATGGTACAAAAGAATGCAGCTTTGGTTACGGAATGGCTTTTACAGGACTGTGTTTAGCCTGAAAACTTAGCTATTTGGAGTGTCAATAAGGAAATAGATATAGAATATAACTGCTTGATATCAATTTCTAAGAAGTATATTTGATGATGACTGTTTGAGAAACAATTCTGCCATAGTGATCAAAAAATTATGATGGCACCTCTTTGCTTATTGCAGATGTTCATGGACAACACCTGGTAAAACTTGTAAACGGGTTTACGGGATTTGACAAAAAACCCTAGCTGTTTAGACAATTACTTTGTAGGGATTAGAAAAGTATAGCTAGTACGTAGGCGCAATTACAGAGATATGTAATGTCTTATTGGAGGCTGTAAGAACCACCTAACCAACCTAGACTTTGTCTAAAGTTTACAGTAGCTCCTTCAATGTCCATTTTATGAAATGTTCTCCAATAATTACCACTCATAATGCTGTGTGTGCCGTACAAAACCAGATTCAAAAAGGCCTTTGTAAAATCCAAACATTACTAACAATTGAAGTCCGTGCTATAGTTTTATTTTTCTATCTAGCGATGTATCATAATTTTCCATTTAGCAATGTTTCAAGTGACGATTCGAGTCACTAAAATTTAATCTAAATTTTGCTGTCAAACAAAAAAGCTAACTTGTGAACGAATTTTTTAACTTCACGCACTTAGACCAGTATTTGATCGACAGGAAAATGTGCCGAATCAAGCTAACCGTTCACAAAACTTTCAAGTCTAGATTCACCCATATATAGAACAGTTCCCGTGGTAAATGAAACTCCCATTCCCAATTTCTCTCTATAGCCCTCCGGGACAGGTCTGCCGTGCGGTGATTGCAGAATCCGGACATCGATATTACAAACGCAGACTAGGGCAAACAAGCTGACGTGCTTCCATCAACGAGGGCTTCTCAAGCCTTATCAATCAAGAAATATTTTTTCACTCCTTATTTTCTTCTGCCCATCATATTTTTTCCAAGTAAAATTAGCGACACCGATTCATAATGTCACAAAAGGTTATTAAAGGTAGCATTCTATGTTTGCATGGGTTCGCTCAAAACGGTCCCGTTTTCTCAATGAAAGCTTCGGGTATTAGAAAAGCTCTCAAAAAGGCCGGATATCATACTGTTTTTATTGATGGTCCTATCAAGTTGACACCCGAAGACTTACCATTCGCTGCATCTTCTCTTGGAGCTGATGACAAGGCGGAAGAAGTTGATTTCAGAGGCTGGGTATACACTACACCCGAGAAATTTGACATCAAACCTTCTTTCGAGACAGTTAAAAAAGCCTACCAAGAGCACGGTCCGTTCATTGGGATTATGGGATTTTCACAAGGATCGGGAGTTGTGGGAACTTTTCTCAAGAACGCCATTTACAACGAAATTGTTGGTGATGAAAAGGCATCAGATTATTTGAAATTTGCAATTCTTTACTCCGGGTTTAAGTTCGACAATGAGTCGGTTCAACACTACTACGACACAAAAATTACGCTTCCAACACTACATGTTATGGGTGAAGGCGATACTTTGGTTACTAACGATCGTTCATTAGCATTTGCAGAACTCTGTTCCGATGCTACTGTGCTTAAGCATCCTGGTGGCCATTACTGTCCCAGTACCAAGGACTTGCTGAAAACTGAAGTGGCATGGGTAAACAGCGTTGTTGATGGCACTCACGCAAAAGAATTAGAGGAGAAAAGAGAGAAGGTAGAGAAACTAGCCGATGAAGTCGAGAAACTCGAGACATAAGGTTATGTGTAGGGATTGAAATCATCATGTACCGAAACCAGCATTAGATGTATCCGAAAGGCCAATACTGAATGCTAGCTTCAACAATATTCATGGACCAGCTTCTAGTTGAAAGGCATCCAATGATATAAAACCTACTGAAAGGTTCTTGAAGGTTCATGAAATTCTGGGCTTGATACGTGAAAAGTCTAGCGATTGATGGACATGTAAACCAACCACTGAACGTAACGTCGAATTTATAGACAAAATATAGAATACATTATGCTTTTGATCAATGTTTTTTCATCAAGATTGATGTGCAAATTTTTTTTTGAATTGTATGTTGTTTTGAGTATTAGCTTGTGAAACTGTTCTCAGAGATTGCAAAATGTCAAAATGAAAATTTCAAAATTAGATTTTAAGCTATATAGTTTACGACAGGACACTTAGCTGAATTACAACAAAGCAGCTAGGGTCAGGGTACTCACGAATTTTTCATCATCGTTGCAGACCAAAACTGAGGGCCATGATATTCAAATCAATTTCATGAATCAATGAGAACAGTTCTTTTCACGTGTTAGCAATTGACAAAAGATCTCTCCACAGCCATATAGGATGCGTTTGACTCGAGCATTGAATCTCAAAACATCAAGATCGCTTGCCGCTTCTTTTAGAGATCAAATCAAACCGAAACCCGATGCTTCTGATGCATTGAAAGAAGCGTTCACTTTCAACGACGATGAAGACGACGAGCATCTCCGCAAGCTGCGCAGTGGACAGGTGGTGTTCGACGATGCACCGGATCTCAAATTTCTTAGTAAAAGATGGGATAAGTTGAATCAGCTTGAACAACAAGAAATCGCATTGTACCTGGAACTTAGAATGAAGGAAGACTGGAGAGTGTTAACCCCAGACGAGAAAAAAGGTGCATGGTTTGTCGCTTATGGACCTTGGGGACCTAGGACGAAAGACGGTAAAAGTCCGGTTAGAGGATATGATTTGCTGCTTAAGGTCATGGGTGCTGCATTTTTAGGAGTTATTGGACTCCAGATCTACAGAGGAAAGGCAGGCGTCGTGAGTACTTATCTAGACAGATCCAGCTCTGACCCCGAGCCCGAAACCGAAGCTGCAAGCAAAACTGAAGAATCATGATAAGGACATAGAGGGGTTGAACGACAGGGCTACGAGCTGTGATATATTTTGATGAACCAGTCCAGATTGGTTTGTATTGTACATAATGTTTATTTTTGCTAGAATTTTCAATGGAATAATTGAAATCAGCCATTGGTTCAAATGTTCATTTCAATTGAATTTCAAGAATTCAACTATCTGAACTGCCCACTTTTGGTGGAGTTTGGTGTTGGATAGTATGAGGAAACAAGTTAAGTTGCTCATTTTAAGAGTGATTTCTGAGAAAATATGCACTATCGTGTGATGACTATCTATTGAGCTACCGTGTAACTGACAAGTTGAACTCTGGATTTTTCAATAACTACGGGCTTTGCACTTGCTTATCTCTTCAAAGTTAGCTCACATTACTGGTTCTGTTATTCCTTTCTGATACAATACTAGGCGGAGTTGGTGTACTTTACCCTAACCGGACCAAACTTATTTAAAAACCAACCTAAAAGACCAACGGACCCTGAAACCATTAATTCAATACACTTCAACCTCAGCAACAAATAAGAAATTTTCATAAAGCAGTATAGTAATAATGGATCACAGTATGATGGATCACAGCGGAATGGACCACGGTGGAATGGACCATGGTGGTATGGATCACGGTGGAATGGACCATGGCGATATGGGGCACGGAGGAATGGATCATGGCGACATGTGTTCCATGAACATGTTATTCAACTGGCAAGTCAAAGATCTTTGTATTCTGACCTCCCGATGGCATGTACACACATCCTTTGAACTTTTTCTCTCGCTAGTAGCTATTGTGGCATTATGCTCCGGATACGAATATCTGAAACTTGTCGCCCGCAACCTTGACGAAGCAATTGCACCACCCAGTCTCAACGTCGAAGACGGATACGTCCCGGAATGGGAAAAGAAAAGAAAGCTAAAAAAGGCTGTTATCTATGCAATCCAGGTGTTCTACTCAATGATTGTGATGCTGCTATTTATGACCTACAACGTAAGTTGATTAACACTTCTCAGGAAGCTTCTTTATGAGATAATATTAACAACCTTTTTATTTAGGGATACGTTATGCTTGCTGTAACGTTAGGTGCCTTCATTGGATACTATGTCTGGGGAGCTAAAGGCTCTTCAACTAGATCTCTGACGTGCCACTGAGGGCCATTCACGATCCATCAAACTGTGTTCGAAGGTATATAACTTGAAGAAATGTCAATATCAATCATAACATACTGTATATTTCCTAATACACAGGTTCATTTTGTTGAAGTTGATATGAATGGGTGTAAGTTCAAAACGTTTATCTTAACTGAGACTTAAGAATAGCACGAGAAGTGTTCTCCGTTGCTTGCATTGTATATGCTATAACTGCAATCTCTAATAGTATATCCCAGCTTCTCATTTCAACTAAATTTCAGGATTTGGGGATCCTCAACGATTGGATTCAAGGGCGAGCTCACAAACTGTCTATTCCAGGTTAGAGAAAGAGATATGCATTAAAGGGGATGAAACTATACCGTTCATCCAGCACGTCGCGAGCTACCTGCTAACGCAACTAGGGAGGTGACTTGCACTCATTTAAGCTATAATTCCGTCAACTGGTTGGGGCTTTGTATTACTTTCTGTCACACATATCGTTCACAATATCATAATATAGCCGTATAGCATCGCCGGAGCTTCTAATTTCTGTCTCTATTACTGCTGAAACTAACCAACTCTGTTTTTAAAACTCCTTAGACTCGCAGTTAAGCTCCTAGTGTAAGAAGACCAGTAAACAAAGCTCCGAGTCTTTTAACGTGGTAATCCTGTATAGACTTGTGTCATGAAATATGTATGTTTTTTTGAACCTCATCGAAGCAATATAGGGAAGTCTGAACAGAAGTCGTATACTAGCCATATCTTTTTTACTTGTAATATTTAGCTTGCGACGCTGTTATATTACATGCCTCTTGCTCAGACAGCGATACATGGCCGTTGAAGGTGAAATCCGAATGTTTTATCCGAAACATAATTCCCAAGGCATATACCGGGGCAACTCCGATTTTCGGATCAATTCCAGTCCGGTTCTTAAACGGCTGAACCAACGTGGCCAATTGAAATTAATAAAGAAAAAAAATTAGAATAAAATAAACTCGCTAGAGATCTCAACTTTAAAATAAATCTACTTTTCCTATCGCATCCTCGAGGTTATTAGCAATCGCGAACTAGAAAACAAGCAATGATGATCATTCGAACTAGGCTTAGAGATGTAACCAGGATATCAAGAAGGGCATACCACTTGAAGAAGGTCCCTGAAGAGCGTCAGCATGTTTTTCAACCTTCAACGGCTCAAGGCTGGTCAAGTCCCATGCGTCGCCAAATCCCTTGGATCGATATCGTTTCACCCACTCCCACTTCCGAATCAGGATCTCCTCCTCAAATAAAGGCAGTAGACTCGACTCCAGTATCTGCTGCAGAAGAAGCCTACAAACCGGGCCCTAAACATCCATCAGAATCAGTTTGCACAACCTTTCTTCCATTCAGCTCGGACAAATGGCTGCTCGATGCATATATAGATTCTACAGGTAAAAATTTGCGAGTGGGTAAAGTTATGCAAGAGTTGGACTCAATGGCGTGTGTTGCTGCGCACAACCATTGTCTTCCAGCCAAACCTATGCTTGTAACAGCATCAGTCGATCATGTTTCCTTTGCAGGGTCAGAGTCTTTCGGAACTGGTGACCTTGAGATTATTGGTAAAGTGGTCTGGGCGGGACGAAGTTCAATGGAAGTGAAGGTTATAGCAGGACCTCTTGTTTCTTATTTCAAGTTCGTGGCTTTGGACAGTAAGACACATAAAAGTATGGCCATCAACCAGGTTGATCCGCAAACAGAACTTGAAAAAGAAGATTATCTTCGTGCCGAGGCGTACAACAAGTATCGCCGTGCACAAACAAGTACTCCAGAGCCCCTCCCTGCGGCTGAAGCCACCGAACTAAAAGAATCATCTGGAATCCACCTTACACCATCTGCAACGCGCGTTGAGTCTGTTCAGCTCATGTACCCTCAGTTCCGTAACATTCACCACACAATGATTTTTGGAGGATATCTTCTTCAACAGACTCACGATCTCGCTCAAGCGTGTCTGTTAACGCAGTTCCCAGAGGCAAAATTCATCTCGCTTGACACAACGACCTTTAAGAAACCAGTTGCAGTGGGATCAGTTCTGAAATTAGTTGCACATGCGGTTTATGCGGAAGGAAATAGAGTAGTGGTAAGAGTGGATACAGATTCAGGCTGGTATGTATACAGTTTCAAAGTTGGTGATGGAATTGGTGACAAGGATGTGGAAGTCAAAATCTTGCCTAAGACCGAACAAGAGTGGATATGGTATCATGAAGCCAAAAAGAGTGCCAAAGAAAGTGATGGATTTTTTGAGCATGGAAAGTAATTAAGTTTGGGCCCAACTAATTGGCTTGATATATATATATCTTGATATCATTCTCAATAACCACTATTGATATATAGCTACGTAGAGTACAAAGTCTAGAGGAGGTATTGACAATTGTATCGAATATATAGACACATAAACTATGCATTATAGATATACCGTTTAACTTGGAACTCTATGACGGATGTGCATAGTTGTATTTTGTATTCTGGACCACGATCACGAAGGTTTAAAGCTAACGCCGAACAAGTTTCTCATCAAGTCACATACACGCCACAAAATCAACTGCTGCTAGTAGTATTTTCGAAAGTCTCCACACATATGTCACGGGGATATGAAATTGCATCCGTGAATAGTTTGATTCCAAAGTATCATATTTGGCTTAGGCCATTTAAGTGAAGACCTCAAGTAGCAGTCATATACTGCTCTAGATTTACACAGGAAATTGGTAATGCTACACAATATCTGTTTTATCAGAGAAAACCTTCAATAAGTTTTTAATGTACCATGTAGATATTTAAAAGAAGCCACGCTGGACCGTGTTAAATTCAATCAATCCCTGAAATTTAAATCTATAAATTGGAATGATTTTTCTGTCATCCTGTACACAACATCTACACCAGAGTAATGACAATAGCAACTAACAGGTGTGAGCAAGAGTTGAACAAAAAATGCTACCTTTGAACTATTTACCTTACCACATTCTGGAGGCCATTGTTGATTTCACAATTCAACTTGACCTTGACGATTTCAATAATACTACTTTTATCCCTTCACTTTCAAATGTTGAAGTTCGACGACCAACAAACAGTATTCATCTAGCATCAGTCTGCTGGGCTTTTAGGTCAATTGTCACAAAGAAATTATTTAGAGGCTTGTATGTAACTCTAGGTAACACTGCAGCTACTCGAGATCCTTTTATCAACCACCCGGTAGATTTTCGAGCAGACATCTTTGAGACAAAGTCAATAGTTTACCATCTTCACATGGACGCTGACAGAATATTGGAAAATGCACAAAAAAACGTGGAACATCTAGTAATCGATAGAGAAGCTCACGGGCTGTATTGCCCAAGATATATCACGCTGCCCAAAGAAATAGTTATAAACAAACGAAGAGACTTTCCTAAGCTGAAAACCGTTACAGTGCGCGCGCCGGAGAGTATGTATTTTCAAGAGGATACATCACGCGCTATAGCAGAGTTTATTTATAAACATCCTAACAAACCAGAACTGATTGTTACAGACGCTATTTTCCCAGAAAAAAATCACAGAAAGTTTGCAGAAATTTCAGAAATTTACAATCTATATCCAAATATCACAACGCTTATGGTTACGGCGTCTACATATACTGCGCACTCGAAGGCTCTATTATCAGAAGGTTTTGGCAAGATGGTAAACCTAAAACATTTAATTGTGTATCACTCTTCACATTCCAAAAAGATCGAAGAGGTGCCTGAATTCCCTTATACTGATGTATATGAGAACATGGCCTATTACGTGAAAAGCAAAAAGCTAGAGACTTTTGACTGTCGAGCAAGTATATCATTCTACAACTATCCAGCAAAAATGTATATCCCGCCAGTAAAACGTCTGGGTATGCGAATGGTATTTTTCTACTCTGGAATGACGACTAAGAAGCCAGAAGACTTTAATAAAGTTCGGGAACTGAAAATCTCTACAGCCGTCAACCTTTCTAACCGCCCAGACAGCTTGTTCGTATGCCCTTTCCAAAACCTTAGATTTTTGAAAGTAACTATTGCACCAACGGAAGTTGACCTGTATATGAATTTGGGTGTGATTTTGACATTAAATCCTAAAATCACTGAACTTGTTGTGGTGGGAACGGTGGATGCTGAAAGGTTTTTGGAGCTTCCTCTACAAAATGTTAGCAAGCTTGTGATCTACGGCAACTTCAAAGGGCGTAAAGACCCTTCTCTAATGGACTTTTTCAACGCTATGCCTTCACTAACTCATCTAATACTTCCAAACTTACTACAGGTAGTACCATGGAAAACTATCAAGGGTTATCTCAAAAATGAAAATTCGAGTTTACAGTATGTGATATTGTACGATAAATCAACTTCCTATACCAACCTCACTGCATTTTCATTTGTGCGAAAAGAAGAGATCCAGTACCGTAAGACTAGACGGCATGTTATGTGGAGGTTTATGAATGAAGAAAACAATGAAACAAAAATATACAAAGGAATTTGTATTGAGGGGGATAGGATACGACAAATTTTGAAATAAATAAGTTACAATGCCAGCACAATGATCTATGAAAACATATGTAGTCAAGTGTGATATATCTAATAATTATACCATATATGCCAAAAGATATTGAGAATTATGGATTCACCGAGCTTGGATATCTTCTGTTTTTTGTGCCCTACAGTACGTTACGTAAAAAGTGGGTGTATGGTTACTCTACATAAATTCTGAAGCGAATAATACTAATACAGGTACTATTTGAAATCTTTCCAAGAGTAAATATAGAAGTGGCAAAAATAGGATTTGATAAGATTTAATATAGGATAAAAAAGATATTTGTTGAAAGGGCAGTAAGATAGTAAACCAACATCTACTGAGCAAAACTTAGCTAGTTGATAATATGCGCTTTTCAAGTACACAATATGAACTTCATTGTTAAGTCTGATTTCTAGTGATAGATCCCTATATGCTGCGCGTTTGCATCAAAACTGAGCACTATGAACCTTTTGGTTCTTAATAGGTAGTTGAATGCAAGAATCAAAAAGCCATTAGGAGCTGCTGATATTACTTATGTACCGTGATTTGGGCATTACAATACACATCCTACATGATAAATTATTACTTGTAAATGCTGGAAAATAGCATTATGAGCATGCAAAGTAAATATGCAAAAATTGTGAATTTATCAAAATTTGATAGATATGTCTTATTGAATCTTCACTAGTAAGTAACAAAATATTAGAATCTTATAACAGATTTCAGAGTATTTGATGTTCAGATTATATTCTGAAGAGTAGCTGAGTTGTCATTTGTGAAAAACAGCTTGATGATTGAATAGTAATAAAATCGCATTTACACATGAAATGCTAGAAAAGATGGGAATTTAAATATGTACACACTTTTCAAAATCTCCAATATGTGAATTATAGTACTAAGTAAGTTGAAAAACAACCATTTACTTGTGAATAGTCTGTAGCTAATAGCGCAAGAGTGATCGGGTGACTGCAACAGTTATTAGTATAAAGTCAGAATATCAACATTACGTCTATTATAAATATAACTGTCTCTTCACACTTTATTCCTGTTTTGTTTCTTAATAACAAAGCAATATCTGTGCCCGCGTATCACTTTTGCCATAACGAAACTGGTTATAAAAAATTCGGAACAAGCGTATTATGAAAAGAGGAAAAAACGAGTTAATCTCATCAATGATCAATGCATCTGCAAAAGAACCTATCTAGAGTAGCAGTAAATCTAATGACAGTCTATCAAAAATTTCCTGTGCTCCTTTCTGTTTGACTTTCTCTAAGCAGTGATATCTATTGTACAGTTATTCAAGAATCCGACGACAGTAAAAGTTAGCTTCCGTCAGCAAAAGTTTTCATATGGTGAAATGTAATTTTTTCCTACTTTTATATCAAAAGTACATACTGTCTTATTAGGGTTCTACCTACGCTTTTTCTTACTGTAGTGGTCAGCTAGTAAAATGTATCCAGTATTTTGGCACAAGGAGAAATTTTGTACTAGGATAGTCATGTGACTGAAAAATACAGTACTGTCATGGTACAGGATTAGGACTTCGGCCATAATCCTTTCCATGACTAAGAAGAAAAATGCAACGCGTATATAACACTGACTAAAGCATACACAGATATGCACGGCACTGTTAATACGAAGAAGTAAGACATACATCTTTAGGTTACCCAATTCCTCACTAGAAACTTAAAAGTCTTTGGCAAGAGGAAACTGGAAAT